>BHFT01026350.1:0-42556 GCA_004320025.1 Laticauda laticaudata
ACCAATCCACTTCTTATTTATCTGGACCAATCAGAACAGTAGCCTAGGATTCAACCACTTGCATATAGAACAATAAGGTTAAAAAGAGACACTGCTCAGAAGTAAAAAGAACATGTATTCTAATCCAAGCACTTCTAAATTCCAATTGCTTTCAACTTCAATTATCATAGTTCATGCTCTAAAGAATTATAGGAGACACAATTTGAAACTTTTAGAAGGCCAAGGATTGCTTTCCTTGGATCAGATGAATATGATGTAGCAACTACATACACTTCGTTTTCCACAATGTAAAGTTATTGCAAGGAATAAACAATTTAACTTATTTCACCAAATCTTAGGGTTACATTTATCTAGATTTTTTTTTTCAATTCAGTGAGTTTTGATTTGTGTATAACATTTCACTAAAATAGACTGGTATTTTTTCTATTTGTGAAAATATTAAGGCTGGAATATTTATATTTTAGAAAGAAACAGTTAAAAAGATGTAGTTGTTCAATAGCCTAGGAACTTCTCCTTCAGGTTATGAAAAATATTGTACAACATTTTGAACATTTTTTAGTAATTAAAGCATACCTGCATGTTTCCTGAAATGGTTATGTATGTCTAGTGAAATATGTGATTAACATTCAGGAAAATTTCAAGTACGTTTCTTGGCTTATTAGTAACCAGCATATTATTTGCTTTACTAGTATTGTTAATGCAGCATTTCACAAAATATTAAATGTCTCATTCATTAGTATAATGGAAGCAAGCAAACAGAAACAGTAGTAAACTTTTGATATCTGCGTAAGCTAATTGAATTTATTTCATGGAGCTAATATCTGTCCTGTAGCAGCAACAATGGAAGTAGGAGGAGCTTTGAGTCTGCTGCCGAGACACTGAAAACATGGTTAATTAATTAAATCAATAAATCTATCAGAAAGGCAGGATTTTTTCAATAAATTAACTACATGAAATACGCTGGCTGGTTCAAGTTTTCATAAAGTCTGCATAATACTCTTTACTGAAGTATATGATTAACACAAAAAATCTTGTAACATTGCTATTCAAAGAAAAATTAGGGAAGCCTACAACCATATTTGGCACTAGAAGAATGAGTCATATTTACAGGGATGGGATCCGACCTGTATAAAACTACCAGTTCTGTTGCTCTGCATTGTGTGCACATGCACGAGTCACGTGAGTGCAATTTACAACCTGCTGAACTGCCCAGACAGCTGAGCAGCGCTGTGTGCAAGTGTGCAGTGGTTGGAAAAGCCCTTTTTTCCTGCTTTTTCAACTGCAGCTGGGTCACGCAAAGCTGCTACGGTTGAAAAAGCAGGAAATAAAGGTCAGGTAAGAGCCCAGGCAGGTAGGTGGGCCAAAACAGCAGCAGACATAGAACTGGTTATATATATGCTTTCTGTTTGCTGCTTTTCAGAGCAACCAGTTCTACAGAAGTGGACAGAACCGGTAGAATCCGACCCGTGGTCATATACAGTAGTGTATGGGGATGTGCCTGATATTTAAAGTATTTAAATATCAGCCATTTAAAGTATTTCCTGTGACAGGAGCCTACCTGATTTGATCATAGCTGATTTATAATTTATAATTTTAAATGCTAAAAAATCCTGATAAAGAGTGACAAGGATGAATTTACATCAAAAGCAAAGTTTTATCAGCTTTGTATCAGCTTTATAGTGAGTGAAGTCAGTGGTTGATCAACCTGTATTGCTGACACTGGATGATAGAAGTTTTATGAGATTCAGACTGGCATTTTTGTAGCATCAATCTGGATTGTTGGATCTTTAGCACATACTCGTTCTTTGCATTACTTATGCGAAAATCTATTATATATTGAAATAGAAGTGAGAGAGGAACGTTGCATCACCCCAAATATATTTCCAATATTTCTTCTGATGTCCACCTGTTAGAACTGATGCCTGGTACAGATGAGCAAATCATTATGTTCATATGATAGCAATTTATCCCTTTGTAGTTATTCATGTCATAATTAGGGCATTCAGAATGTATGGCTAGGAAAAGTAGTATGATAACACAGCCCTACTTTGACATAATTCTATTTTAAGAGGAAAAGTTCCATCTTCAGTTATTTCTTTAAAAATACATAATAGTTGTTTAAATCTAAAGACTGAAATATCTTATTTACTGTCTTTACAGAGCTATTTTTTCATTGAATACATTTTGTAATTATATGCTTTTTACTCACTGAAGACTGTAATCTGAAATAATTGGTTGCAAGAATGAGACTATCTATGCACACTTCGATTAAGGGTTGAATCTAGCTCTATTGTTTAAAAAAACATTAACAGTTCCTTTGCATAATCTCTTTAAGCTTCATTCTAATTTTAGCAGTGTA
Source organism: Laticauda laticaudata (assembly GCA_004320025.1). Taxonomy (NCBI): domain Eukaryota; kingdom Metazoa; phylum Chordata; class Lepidosauria; order Squamata; family Elapidae; genus Laticauda; species Laticauda laticaudata. The sequence goes on from BHFT01026350.1 coordinate 2,360, forward strand.
ACCTATTACTTTTTTCCGGAAATTTTAAAATCATTTTAATCCACTCAGATATATTTCTAAGGAAGAGTCCAATTTCAGTTTCAATGTTATAAAGAACATCATCTTCATCATCATCATCATCATCATCATTATTATTATTATTATTATTATTATTATTATTATTATTATTATTATTATTTATGTATTAAATTTGTATGTCACCCATATGTCTGTCCAAGGTGATTTATGAAAGGCAGTTTGGTTGAGTGGTTAAGGCTAGATACTGAGACTGAATGAGTTTTAATCCCACTTTAGAAATGAAGCCAGTTGGGTGACTTTTGGGTGGGTCATTTTCTCCATGCTCTGTAACAGGGCTGTCAAACTCCTGGGCCATGGGCCGGATGCATCATGCACTGTGCATGCCCATGCCCGGTTTAGCGAAGAGGAAAAATTCCCGATACGTCACGTGATGTTGCCATGGCAATGTGAGTTTGACAGCCCTGTTAAAGAAAGAAGGCAATGGCAAACCACTTCAAAAAAATCTTGTCAAGGAATCTGAAGGAAAATGTTTGAACAGACACCAGGAGTTGACATTGACATATTATAGACAGAGGCAAGCTGGATTGTATATAACCAGGGGTGGGATTCTACCAGTTCGCACCTATTCGCTAGAACCAGTTATTAACATTCTAAGAGAGATTCAGTTTGGAGAACTGGTTGTCAGAAGAAATTACTGGCCTAATCCTATAAGGAAGGCAGGAAGGAAACATTCTGGTGATGCTTACAGAAACTGCCTCTCCATTAACCCTTATTACATTCTTGGCAGGACTAGACTTCCTGTCTCAGTTTNTGTGTGGAGTGACCATTCAAAGTTATAATGGCACTGAAAAAAGTGACTTATGACCATTTTTCACACTTATGACTGTTACAGGGTCCCCACAGTCATGAGAGGCCAGGCGAGAAGATGCGTGCCTCAATGTGAGTGATGTTGAGTTAGCCATGCCCAGCCAGTCACATGACCACTAAGCCATGCCCACAGAACCGGTTGTTATAAATTTGAATTCCACCCCTGTATATAACCCTCCAGTTTTTGATTGATTATTTGCCATCAAGCCATTGTCAATTTTTAGCACCCACAAAGATAGATTTTCCACTAAATCTTCCAATTTGGAGAGGCATAATTCTGCAGAAACTGAGATCCGTAATTTAATTGAAAATGATAAAATGCTCTTCCCTTTTAAAAATCAATCCATACACATCTCTGTCTGTGCTGACATGCAAGTTTAAATTGATGTGATTTAAAATTTTGTTATTAAATAATTTTGGATGTATATAACAAATCCATGAACATTCCAGTAAATTAATATTTTAAATGAAAATGCACAAATGTATTATTTTCTTTAAAAACAAACAAAAATACTGAAAAAGCTGAATGTCCATTCCATTGCATCTTAAAAATGTAAATTGCAAAAATGTAAATTGAATTTAGGTGTAAATTGAAAAGGTATAAAAAATAATCAAGGTAAAATCATGCCCAATATTTCCTCGTCAAACCACAGACAAATATAATGATCTAATACATATCGATTTTACAGTAGACAATGTTGACAAAGCACTATGCAATCTAAAACCATCTCTATCTATTGGATCGGACAAAATATATGCTTACTTCTTAAAAAAGCTATCCACTGCCATAGCTGAACCTCTAAGCATAATCTTTGAAAAATCTTTCAGGAACCCCTCCTTGGCGGCAATAAGTAAGGTGTGTGAGCATAGCGCGCCATGATCACCCCCCATCTTCCTCTATAGCATATATGGAGATACGCTCATGGCTAGTCACTACCGGCCTGACAGAGATTATTCTGCGGCACTCATCTAGTAAAAATGTGGTTCCATATAAGTATATTCTACATTATTTGATGTAGAATTCATATACCTCATGAGATCTTACGCACCATGGTTGCCCTCGTTCCACAATGAGAGACAGAAGCTATCCACGTACTCTATTTTTCTCTGAGATATATATTATTTTGATGCATGACAAAGAAGAAGCGCTCAAATCTCTCTAATTCAGCTCCAGCCTCATCCCTGACGACACAACTCATACGAAGCATCCCACCACTTGGTGTCAATACATAGTGATTTGTGATCTTTAACTCATCAATAGACGACAGCAATGAGCATAATAGAATTGCAACTTTCTTGAACATATGGACTTGTACTTTAAAAGGCCCTTAATTGAATCAGTGGGTACACACGCGACAAACAACTCCTATGAAGGATTAGCGATTATAATCCTCATATAACGAGATTCTGGGCACATACTCGCATGTCTATCGTAACCATGATGAGCATATTCGCTCGACCCTCAACAAGCGACAACAAATTGGTCAACAGTTAATAGCGAGTAGACGTCCTTAACTAGTGGTCTTACCAACTGACTTTGTACCTCCAAACGTGTAGTGTTTCGGCCAAAAAAGAGGTGCAGTTAATCATAAAGGAACCAATGAGTCTATGAAAAAATGCTTGAGCACCTCATTCACAGAGTTTGGTGACAAACACGATGCACTTTCTGGGTTGGATCATCTTAAACAACCCTCTTCTCATTTCAACTACTTCCGTAGTCTGTACTCACTGGCGTGCGTGCATTCATGACAGTTCTATCCATCCAGCATCCATCTATTTTCGGTGTAAGAAAGATTCCTTATTCACTAAAGCCGAGACCACCATTAACCTCTTAAAGAAGCTTATTCTTCCTTGAGATCACACACCAAAACTTTTATCTTATATAAACTTATATTGTATAAGATGGATGACAGGCGTCTCATTCCGCCGAGATCGGGATACTTATACCGCATAATTCTCATTCACAAATAAAAATGCCTACCTGCCTCTTGATCACAATGCTATTGGAGCACGAGGAGAGAAATACAGATAAATCTACGATCGTCGTCATAAACTCGAAAATATACACCGAGTCCTGACCACTTATTTGCAAGTTATCTCCGGTCTGACTGGTATCCCGAACTCACTCTGGTTCAGACTAGCACTCCGCATTCTCGACAAGGAATCTAAGTGCGATAGGACACCACCTGTAAGACTACCCGCAATTGACCTAAAAAGGGCACTACGCAGGATTTGTATTGAATCCAATCAGCCTCATCGATGAGGAGATATTTCTCCGGAGGTAAAAATTGAAGTAGGAGGAAGTGGAAACACAGAAAGTACAGTGTCATGAAACGTCACAAGATGACTATGACCTGGATGAAGTAGGTAGTCATACCTCCGAGTCCATCCATGCACAGTTAGAAACACGGGATGAAAGCGGATGCAGCTCGCATATAAAGCACCTCAATATTTAAACCAGTATAAGAAATATGAGCTCAGTATATAAAGGTGGCGCCAAGAGATTATCTTTCGGCATATATTATAAGAGGATATTCTCCTGGACGACGACTCCTATGTCCTCCAAGTGTCAAAGGAAGTCACCTTAATCCACCGAAGAACGCCGTGGAAATTGCTAACACACAACAAAAACGCTGAGGAAGTTACACACTGCGATATTTCCTTATCTCAGAGCACCCGAAGAGTGGGAGAGAGAGAAATCGGTTATTACACTGAGATCATCACACTTGCTCTCACATCCATGGCATTGTCTTAACTTTCGTTGGCCTAAGCAGGACCTCTGTGGTGCTGAGTTGGTGCTTTTGCTATTCTTAAAATAGGATTGCTCCCAATTCATCCATCGTCACTCAGTAGTCTCCCACCATGGACTCTCTTGGTCCACTACTATACTCGTATTTCTTTTTATTTTTCTTATAATGTATCCCATCATTTCATAAACTATGTTTTTATGCTCGTATAACCATATTATCTGGTAATGCAGTTGGACAAACACTCAATATAAAATTGAATAAATAGTAACATATGTGATTACTTTATTGGACAATTATTCAAACAACACGCATCTCGTCCCAACAGAAACACGCCCTTTACAAAATACAGACTCTTTTTTAATACAAAACATGATAGTTCATAGCAAATAAGGGATAGGCATTATTTGGTTAAAACGCAAGGGGCAAAAAAGGAGTTAGAGCTCATCCCAAAGACCAAGAAGTGCCCCTGATTTGGGTCGTCTAACTAGATGGATCAAAAGAGTGGTCGAGATAGTAGCCAGAGAGTAAGAGGATCTAGAAAGTATGACAAGCTCAAAAACATAATATCTGCTAAGTTTTATGTCTTTACCTGAAAATGTGGTGGACGCTGAGAAACGAAGACCCTCGTGCCAATTCTCAGCAACTCTCATGAGGATTTAGCAAATAGAGCACTAAGTGCGTCTTTACCCACTGAGGTATGATGGGAGGAAGTACAGGAACATTGACGTACTTCCACAGCGTATAAGGTGTATCCTATGTTTTATCGCTAGGAACCATTCAATATCACTTATAACACACACCTCACCCACAACCTTCTGGAGACCACCCCCAGCCCTGAGCCACTCAGGGCCCTGAAGCGTGGTCTATCTGTTTATCCCTCCTGACTATGGCCATACACCCTTGGTCTCTTGCGCCGACCAATTCTTGAATTTTTCACTCGTAGGACAGGTGCACAAGAACTTACTATGTCCACGCCTCACTAACACCTTAGTCACAGAGCGCACCAACGGATGGCAACAGTACTCAGTACCATAAAACGAAGGACTAAAGTGGTCAGGGATCCGAAGAAAGTGGTGCCAGTCCGTTGTTATCCCGCTCTCAGACCATCACAAATAGGTGGCCTGAATTTCAGAGAGAGAATGAGGACTTATGGAGGCAAGACTCACATAAGGCCAGAGAGCACCGCAACGAGGCGGGTGAGAAGCAGAGGGCACGTGAAAGCAACAAGATGGTATGAGACAGATAGGAGCAGATGGTAGTCACTACGCAGTGCGGAGACTCTCCACCCGGCACCAGGAAAGCGCGCGGAGGAAGAGCCATATGAGGGATGGGGCACAAGTCCATGCTGGGCACATGCAAAACTTCCAGGCAAGCTAGGTCCACTTAATCACAGCTACAAGGGCTATCTTCAGCATCCATCACTCCTTGGCATGGAGTAGATGCTTGACGTACTCTACAGTTCATGTACATCGAATGCTCTCAGGCAACGGGTCAGCTATTCAGATGCCCAGGTATGCTAACGCCATACCAGCTCTCCACACAGGAGTTAGACGTGCACGAAACGTATTGCATAGGCCGAGCCGTCGACGGGAACACATGACGGTTCAGGAGTAGAAAGCCTAAGACACTCCTCACGATCTCCAAACTGTTCCACCGGGGTCCCACCAGATGCCGAGATGCCCCATTTATGCACTATTCACCCCGCAGAGCATCATAACAGAACACTCGGCAGAGCAGGGTCCACCAAATACCAAGAACAAGACGTATATTCCTTAGCCAGCACCACGCACTACAGTCTCGGCCCACCCAACAACCATGGAAGAAGGAAGGAAAGCCTGGTGCCATCCTGCTCTGGGTCCCACAGATCCCTGCAAGAAGAAGGCGCCCCAGCCCACCCCCTGGGCCGCGGGGACTCGACTTTGCGGGCTTCTGCTGGGTTCTCGGGATAGCCGCTTTGGACCTTTCTGGGGGCTCGTCGCTGGGGAGATTTGGGGCTGGTGCTGGCTTCCTGGTGCTGGGGTCACTATTTCTGCTGGTGCTTACTCTGCTGGCGCTGTTACGGACCTACTGGTCCGCTTCATGTAAGCTGCGCCATAGCGAGCGGTGCCTCAGATTATCACCTCCTGTCCGAGCGCGCGTGGCTCCTGGTGCCTGAAGAGAGAGGATCGTGGGCGAGTTCTTACATGCGCTGTGTGCGTGAGTTCTCTGCTTAAGCGCGGCGCATCCTGAGGGATCGGGCGTGGAGTGCTTCTGCTGGTGCTTACTCTGCGTCTGGTGCTGTGCTGCCCTGTGCTGGGGCTTCTGCCTGGGGCTTACTCTGCTGGTGCTGCTCCTGGTCCTGCTGTTCCTGCTGTTCCTGCTGGTGCTCCTGGTGCTCTGGTGCTGCTGGTGCTCCTGGTCCTGCTGGTCCTGCTGGTGCTGCTGGTGCTTACTCTGTTGCTGCTGTCGCTGATCCTGCTGGTGCTGCTGGTGCTGCTTGGGCTGCTGGTGCTTTCTCTGCTGCTGCTGATCCTGGTCCTGTCTGGTCGTGTCTGGTGCTGTCTGGTGCTGGCTGTCCCTGCTTTTGCTGCTACTGTTTTGTTGCGCTGGTGGTGGTGGTGCGCTGTGGTGGAGCAGCCCCTACAACCACGAAGCCCCTCTGATGAAGAGCCCAGATGGCCCTGCCAGAGGGAGGAAGAGGCATACATGAGAACGGGAGAGGAGGCAATACTCAATCGAAGAGAAACATGAGGATGAGGTGCTGGAATGGCTGAGGGAGAAACGATGTATCGACAAGTGCCGAATGCGGACACGCAGGCTAGCTAACTCTAACTGAGGAGCCGCAACAATAATAGGTAAGGAGCAGATGCTTCTGCTCGGTGGCACAGAAGAAAGGTCGGCAGCACCTTGGGCTACACTCATCGAGTCTCAGAGTGGTACTGCCTAGGCTGGTTGACCCAGCACACTGCATATGACACTACCTTGGTAACCGGGAGCTGCACCCTTTCAAAGAAATCTGGCCAGGCACGCTACTTGAGTCCAAAGCAGAGATAGGAGACCCTCGTGGACCGCCAACAAGGCAATGGGGACATGGAAGCCCTGAAAGGAAGTAAGCCACTGTGCAAAGGAAATAAACCGGCGTGGTAGGGATACAAGAGGTTGCCACAGGCTTTGCTTTAGTAGATACCGGCCGAGCGTGGAATGGGCACAGGCCTCCGTGACCAAGCCCCTTGTCTCTCCAGTGGGGCAGACCTCCGGCAGGAGAGGCGGCCTCAATCCGTCACTTGTCATCGGGCCTAAGGGTAGGAGCTCTTTACCGGTTTGGTGGTAGCTTAGGGACCGATATGCCTGCTGAGGCCTGGTTGGCCACGACACAAGCTGCCTTGGAAGGGACGCCTGTGCAACATTCGGCTTTCGGGGGGTGAGAACAGCTGGCACGATTCGCAACGCACTGCTCTGGGCAGGAAGTCGGTGCAGAGTAACCGCCCCTTGGACTCAGCAGGTAGCCAAGGCGGAGGATGGGGCACTTTCGCCACGAGAGGGACCGCAAGCTGCGATAATTTCGGCACCAGAAGACCTGGTGATCCTCTCCTGATCACCTGGTACCCCCAGGGTCTGGAGCCCTTTCCACACGGTAAGAGCAGGTCATAGAGCACCAGTGGCAGAGTCTCGGAGGTTATAGCGAAGACCATACGGATCGGAGAACGCTTCTATTCTGTTATTCAGGATGATATACTCCAGCTCGAGTTACCACAAGGCAGGCCACTGAGAGGATCGACCGCTTTAGGAGGTCTCAGGGCCTTTGAGCTCTGATGGTGTCCCTGATCTCCAGCAACGACAGTGTGGCTCTGTCCCTCTGGTCTGCACTCCTATCTGCACTCGCTGTGTAATCCTATTAGGGAGGTGGAGACGCGAGGCGCTAGGGGTGTAGGGTGTAGACTCTCTCTTGCGTCTGAGCACCTCAGATGACCATGCATACCTTCTCTTCGCTTGACACCTATATCTCCGCATACAAGAGTTGAACCTCAGCGCCATGTTAATCGATGATGCTGAGCAGGCCACCTAGTCTGTTGCGTGTGGAAGCTGAGCCCATCCAGCTGCTCGCGAACGACACGCGGGTCATCTCATCCACAACAATGGGCCCAGCCTTCTACACAGAATATTCACACCTCCTGCCTGACACCAAGAGACGTGCACTTCTTCGGACAGAGCGCCACCTGCAACTGTCTGTGGGCATTCCGAGAACGCTCTGGAGAATTGAGGTTGCTACCAGAGGGGAAGCATGCTGCTCCTCGAGGTTCGCCCACACAGGCGCACCCTTCACTGTCTCCATCCCATACGAGCCTGCTTAACCTATTGGCGCATGATAAATAGGTCTTACTCACTGGTTGGTGAGCTTGACCGTGGCCTTGGTCGAACCACCGACCTATGCCACCTATTCGGCCGAACTATCCACCATCCAAACCACAAATACGCTTAGCCGACCCACTCACTGGTGCTTAACAACACACCCTGGATGCTACAACCGCCAACCCAATGCCCCCCAACATCCAATTTAATTCCAACCTCATTGCCACAGGATTGCCACTGATCCTTCACCTCGGGCTCACCCTGGGAGACCAGACAATATCCCCACTACACTCCTCCTTCTCCAGGCCCACAGCCAAGGCCAGCCGCAGAAACATTGGGTCATCGGGTCTTGGGGACTGGACACCCATGTCCTATGAGAAGGGGCTCTCAGCATCACAGGCTTGAGTGGTTTTCTCCTCTGGGGCCAGGCCGCCCCAATGGCGCTCAGACACAGCAACTCACAGCACCTGGACCTTCCACCCCTGAGACTATGGGCAGCCTCAGCAGTGACTGAGAAGAGTGCCCAGAGACTGGGTTGCTACCTAATGACTTTAACTTGCTTGGGATACTTGGTCATTTCTTTACAGTTTGTTATTAATAAAGATTATCTTTGCTTCAAACTCTTGCTTCAAGCTTTTGTCAATAAAGTCCCTGGTGAACTTTAGCAATGGTTTAAGCCTTTGCAATGCTGTGGGAATGGGTTTAAGATAGCCAGTGGGATGGCAGGGATACCTGTGGTATGGGTATAGCTGTTGGATATGATAAACCTACAGTGCAAGCATAGGGGACTGTATGGTCCACCCTCCCAGGTGCCACACCTATGCCCTTTTTTATCACTAAACATTTAGATCATCTGGATCATTTCAACATAAACACAGCTTTTATTATTAAATGCCTGTTCATTGTAGGGGACACTCAATCATCATGGCCACAATCTCATCAGTGTGATGAGACAGGCTAAAGGAAGCATCCCATTAAGCATAACTTATCGTATCCCTGTCTTCAATCCACCTGCTTCACCACTGGGGAGTTGCATCAAGTGTCCTCAGCGGTGTGCGTGCTTCTTCCTTCATTGAAGCTCTGTTGAAGCTTGCACATCCAACAGTATCTATCAAGTTTCGCACCTTGCCCCTTTCACCAGGCTCCATGTCCCCATGCCCATGTTGAGGTCCACGAGCCTGTTGCAAGAGCCGAGGTAAGCAAGGTCGCATGAATTGTGCAGCGATGCAGCAAGCTTCCACGATCCTCCTCCTGGTCCTCTGGTGGATGCATGCAATGGTGGTGAGAAGTACTGGAACCTGTTGGCCAAGGATGTCAAAGGCGTTCTCCACCCACCTCCCTTGTCCCTGCACAGCCCTTCAGTTGAAGATCCTCTTTCACGGGTTGAGGCATCTGAAGTTAGGGCTTTATGAGGTAGTTTCCTCAGAGGACCAGAAGCTTCATCCCCCATGATGAAGTAGGGCAACATCTTGTGTGTCGTTGGGCAGGGGGTTTTGGATCTGGAAAGCCCATGTTTTTTGAGGGTTGCATTCCAGCCCCTCCTTGAAGTGATGGCGTTGTAATACCTGGGCATGCTGACAGCTGACCCGGTTGCCTGAAGCATCGATGAAGATGAACTTGTAGTCATCATCGACCCATGGCGAAGAGGATGATGTGAAGAAGCCCTTGTAGTTGTGATAAGTGGACCCTGAGTTGGCTGGAGCTTGAGGCCACGTGCTTGCATCTTATGACTCGTCCAACGGTGAGGGGGAAGTCACTTCTGATACCATGCTCTGCAACTTTCTTCAGCCTTTCTCAGTGGAAGGGGCCACTGGAGGACCCTCCAGGTATACTTCGATGATGGCCTGCACCACTTCTCTGACCACAATGCTGATGGTGTTTGTGGCACCCTCCAGCCATACTTATGCTCCGTCCGTGGTCCTGAGGCCAGGTGGTGCAGAGTCAGTGCCACCTTGAGTCCAGGGTCCAGGCGGGCCGGAAGTTCGGTGCACTGCTTGGTCAACTGGGTCTCCAGCCGCTCCACAAACTTCCGTCAAACATGGCTGGTGGCATCCTCATGAAGTTTCCTGGAATGCATGAGGTCTTCGTTCCTCAAGCTCCACCATCAGGTTTGTTATACAGTCCGTACTCTGCTCTTCTGGCACTCCATCTTCGTACCCCAGAACACTTCCTGGCCACCCCTCCTTTTCTCAACGTAGAACAGCGTAAAGAGCCGTCCGATGGCTTCGCACTGTTGTAGAATGAGGGTGGCTACTCAAAAGGAGTGTGTTGACGATCCATGGTGGAAATGACTCGGATGCTGTGGAAGAGCAACAGCCAGGTGAAGGCTGAAGAGGTCTGCACAGCAGGGCTGCTGGACTAAAAATGAGATCAGTGAGTCTCCTCCCTTTTTATAGAATAATAGGTTTTCCGCTCGGCCTTTTTGCATCCTCTAGACATCCTGCAGACATCCTATAATACTCCGAGAATACCGTCCTAATTGCGAACATTTTTTCCGTTTAATGCTTTGTAAATGCGAGCTCATCCTTGCTTTCAATCCTTTCTGCCGTTTGCTACTAACGCTGCGTGTCCGTTCTGCATAAGTTTCGCTTGCTCCCTATTGTTCCGTTTTTCCCCGCTGAGAGCGATGCGAGTTGCGCGGTGTGCAGCGGAGCTGGTGAATATAGCGGATGCCATAACAGATGACAACGGATGTAGAACGGCTATTCCCTCGTATGTGTTTGCGGATCAGAACGACCAATTGGAATTAACAAATTTTCCGCTCAAGAAAAGTTTTGTGCAAGCTCAAAACTTTTTTTTGAGCGGATGGAATGTCAGTAAGATGGATCTGGACGAATAGAGAGATGCAAACGGAGCGTGAGTACAGCAAACGGAAGCATCGCATAACCAACAGATGCAATTCTCCTCCGTTTTACATCCTCTTTGTGCCATCCGTTGGTGCGTGTGACAGGGGCTTTAGCTGTTCCTTTGCACTGCAACTGACCTTCACAAAGGAGCCTTGAGTGTTCTGGGATCTGTTGGAATTATTTTTCCAGTTTAGGGACTCACAACTTCAAGTGCTCCAAATACCAACTGGAATCACTTTGACATATTACTTTTCACAATCCTATCTCCTCAGCCCTGGTACTCTCCAAGCTTCTCATACCCTTCTTCCCAATGTTGTTGTCCACTTCACACTGCACTACCTATCCCTGTTATATTCTGGTCTTTGTTTAGGTAAATGATATCTTGTTGTTGCCTATACTTGCTTTGAACTGTCTGGATCTTGGAACCCCACAGATTTTAGCCTTCTTATTCTCCATGATCCGTCTAAGGTTTCTCTCATCTTGACTTAGGAGTCTAACCATACACTGCAGATGTATCTATACACAAATGCTAGTTCCTTGCTTGTTCCAGTCTGTGCTGTTCAATATATGCTGTTCCTTGCTGCATCTTAACCCTGCACTATTGTTAAAGTGTGGTCTAAGACCTCTCTGATAGTTTGACTTGGCTTCTGCCTACTGGGGTAGACTTCCTACTTCTATGGATCTGGTGCTTGGCCTCTATGGATCTGGTGCTGCTATGATCAGTGTCTTAGTCAGAATATTAGTCCATCCCTTTTTATGCCACTGTAGGATTCCAATGCCTCACACCTCACCTTATTTACAATGATTCATCCCTTTGGATCTTTTTTTTTTTTTTTTGTCATGACACTTCTCTGCATGATCCTTTTTTTTTTTTTTGTCATGACACTTCCTCTGCATGATCTTCCCATACATCTGTTGCTGCTTTTGACATTTTCTCAGGAGTTCATCTTTGAGTGCCATATTAGTTTATCAGTGATGAACTCCTAGATCAGGGGTGTCAAACTCGAATTAATTGAAGTCTGCATCAGGGTTTTATTTGATCTCAGTGTGTGTGTGTGTGGCCAGGGGGGCATGGCCAACTCAACATCACTCATGTCAGGGGCACCTGTGGTGTCCCAAGTATTCTGTCAGTGAAAATGGGATCCTGAGCTTCATTTTTGGCTGTAATGGCCTTCTGCAACCTTCTGCCAGCAAAAAGGGAGCTTGGGAGGGCCGCAGGCAGCCCCCGTGAGCTCCATTTTCAGCATCGATGGCCTCCTGCAACCCTGTGCCAGCAAAAACAGACCTCCATTTTCACTGGCAGAGGCACTGTGGGCTGGTCCTTCACTGTTTCCAGGGCATCCCTGTGGGCCATATCTAACCACCCATGGGCCGGATCTGGCCCATGGGCCTTGAGTTTGACACCCCTGTCTGATATGATCTGAGCTTTATCCAAAACAGTGGCTTTGATACTCACTAGACCCAGCCTATCTTCTTTCCAGATGGTATACATCTTTGAGAGTTGGAAGGGAAATCCCAATAACTGTATGGAGCTTCTGAGTCCTTACATCAGAAGCCAGGTCCTCCTTTGGCCAAATTACTATACTGACAGAATATCTGATGACTTCCAGAGCATACTGTGCATTTTGATGTGTGGATATTGTTCTTCCCATTGAGCTGATTCTTCAGATCTCTTTAGACCTTGCTGATTTCCTTGCCTTCTGCTCAGGGTTCCCATGTGATTGGGATACCAAAATACTTTACTTATTCCATCCCTTAAGCCTTTAGTATCTTAAGTCTTAAGTATCTTCCCTTTCTTAGTCACCATCCTGTCACACTTCTCCAATCTAAATGTCATCTAAATATCCTTCCTGTAGATACGTATCAGGTGGATCAGTCAATGTATTATTTACTTTTAGTATGCAGCTTAATGTCATCTCTGTAGAGGAAAGGACTGATGTTAGCTCCATTCTTGAACTTGTATCTGTATGTAATTCATGTGTTTATCTGGCTGAGAGGGTTCAAGCCTATGCAGAACAGCAGTGGTTGCATCCCATGCTGTATTTGATGGCCATTTGTGTGGCATCTTCCATGGTGGTGCATTTTGCCTGCTGCTTTTCTGCATGCATACATGCATACATGCATATCCCATATGATGCTTGCTCACTCTGTGACTTTGATTTACCTGTTGTGGTTTCATTTCATTTGCAAATTAGATGGCATTATTGCCTCAGTTTATTCTTTGTTCTAATAGCATTTAAATGTGGGGTACTTTTATTTGCAAGTCTGGAAAATAATTTAAAGTGTCATGCCTGTCTTGCTGAACTCTTCCTGGTTTACTGCATTATTAAATATTGCATAAATTATTCAATATCTTTATATCAAACAATTTCTTTTCTTTGTGAACAGTGCTATCACAGCAAATGGATATTAGTCTCACCCTCCCTTTTTCTAACATAAATGAAATGGCTTATTGGTATTTTTTCTAGCCTCTCTCTTCAGAAATACTGGAAGAAAATCATACTAAAATAGGTAGATAAATATACTTATGTGGATTGCTAAAATACCTCTTCCTACAACAAGCTCCTGAGGTAACACAATCCTTTCATGAAATCTACTGTCAAAAGCTCAGATCAGAAAGTACTTACCTGCTGGATTTTTCAATTGTTGCTCTGAGAGAACTGAATCACCAAATATCAAATAAAAATCTATTGAGAGCCTTGATGGCACACCGCATGCTAATTTACCCACTGGATCTTTCACTAAATCACATACCAATATGGAAAGAAGGACATATATCAATTCCACCTTTTTCCTTAAGGAACTTCATATGTTAAGATGAGCTTTACTAACATGGGTAGAACACAATTTCCCAAGCCCTGCAGCTTTGATGGCATGTACCCAGAACTACTGTGGACATGAGCAAGTAATGGACTTAAATAAAGTCATATAAAATGTCTATGTTGTTCTTGACCTCTCAGTGGCCTACAATACTGTCTGGAGTGACGGACGTCTCAAATTAATCAAGGTTATATCTTGTTGTAATACCACTACCTTGATTGACAACATGTTGAGTTACAGATTTTACAGAATTCAGTAGAAGCACATATAAGTTGAATAATGGATTCACCTGGAATTAGAGTTATACCACCTCGATTAGAGCTATTCCCGGCTTTTTTTAACTTGTACATCTATAACCTGCCTGAAAATGTTTCTCAGACATTTATTTATGCCAATTGTATCAATTTCACAGTTCAAAGAACCAACTTCTGTGATGCATAGTATATCCTCTCTCAAGATCTCTAGAAGCTGGATGACTACTTCAAAAATGGCACTCTCAACAAAGCCTAATAAAAACAGAAATAACATTTCAACTCAACAATAGGTATGCAAATTATCAGACTTCCATGAAGTTCCAGAACCATTTTACAATGTAATAACTCTCCAAAGTACCAGATGGCTAACACTGGACAGATCACCAATTTTCTGACAACACCTGGAAAAAACAGTGCCTAATTAAAAAGCCACAATAATTTACTGAACAGACTAGCTGGAACATCCTGGGGTGCTATGATAACACCCTACAAACTACAAGCTTGGCTTTGGTTTATTTTACAGCTGAATATTATGCCAGTGTGTAGCTTAACAGTTTCCACACCCAACTGATCAATGTTCAAATCTGCCAGACAATGCATATCATCTTTGGCACATTGCATCCCACTCCCCTGCACTGGTTACCAGTATTTAACAATTTCATTTCCACCCCAGATTAAAAGAAAATAAGTTCTCATTCAACCACGGTCAAAGTTTCTGAACATATATTCACAATGCATTTCTGAACAATGCACAACCTATCACAAGATTAAAATCCCAAGTAGGCCAGCTTGGAAAACAGTTATTCACTTAACATCTACCCAGTTTAACCCCAAGAATGCTTGGAGAGAAGAATGGTCAAAGGTATCTTCTTGTGGCCTGCTAATTAATGATCTCTCTACCAAAGCACCTGGTTTTAATCTGTCTTGCAATGTCTGGTTGAAATTGAACAGTATTAGGTGTGATATAGGAAGAAGTGCCTTTGCCCTGTGTCAGTTGGATGAAAGGACTCCCCCTGTTGCGATTGTGGTGCTGATATGCAAACTATTAAGCATATTGTGAAAGATTGTGCATTTTCTAGATCCCCAGAAGATCTGCATACAGTAATACGAGAGGCAATCACCCAGATAGCTGAATTTTACATCTAGTTATGAAGCCACTGCCATACCCCATAGAAGTTTTACTTATAATTCGGTGGATTGTGCATATATGTTAACTTCTAACATTATCTCATCATACACTAAATAAATAATAACTTGCTGGTGTTAATGACAGCACAGTATGAAAGTAGACACTAAAGAAGAATAGTGGGAAATAAAAATGCTTGCTTTATGCATCTTCATGCTTATGTAATGCTTTTTTCCTTCTTATTCTTGAGCCTCATAGTTGTTTTGAATACTGTGTGGTCAGATTAGACACGCTACTGTGACCAGTTTAAAGAAGTCTGAGTATTTAGAAATATATTTTGTAAGTTCTTTTTTTATCATCTCCTCTTCTGTGTTCCTTAGCAACAGCTGGGAAATGAGATCAATAGAAATTGATAAAAGGAACTGAAGAAAAATAATAATCCTTAAATGGAAAAGGGGTGGAGGTGTTTGGTCTTTGAATATTTAATGGAAATAAGCAATAAATGTGTGGGAAGGGATTGTGAAAATAGCCCTAAATCTATATAGAAGAGAGAGTTATATTTTCTTGACAGTCCTCAGAATTCTGTATTGCAGAGTTCCAGAAAGAGTATGGAATTTTAAAACTCAAACTGGAAGAGAAAACATTGGACAGAAATAAAGGATTGACTTAATGATAGGTCTTCTATCTGTTTCTTCATGATCAATAAGACTTCAGCATATATTTTTTGAAAGTAAAAAAATACAAATGTTAATTGTGGCTAAAAGCTGTGTAGTTCAAAAACAAAAACGTCCAAAAGTCAAAATGCTTCCATACAATCCATGCAAAAGGATTACCATTTAAAGGTGTGCTGCAAAACCCCAAAGTGATGGGGGAAGACAAGGACAACACAGCTCAATACCAATCCTTAAAGTTAAAGAGCCATTCTAATAGAATGACTAACTAGATTAAATTCTGGGAAAAGAATGGCATGATGGGTTAGCTGTCAGGAATGCAGAGATTATGCTTTCTACTTCATCTTTTTTTAAAATGATACTATATTTAAAATAAGGTCCAAGATATACTGGAAATTGTAAATTTGTACATTTCTTTTTAGCAGGGATTCAATGATATGTTATGCTTTCATGTAATCCAGTTTTTGATTCATCTATTTAATCATCTCCTGTATTTGTGAAACTGTCTGAAATTCTGCCTGCAAAACTTCTGGTATGTATATATTAATGTATACAGTATGTCTACATTATTACATCTAAAGTTGTACATAACTGGGTTATAGAGGATGGGAAAAGCATGTCTTTTAAAGCATGTCTTTTAAAGTAAAACTGATATAATGACTCAGTCTTCTTAACCAAAAGGGACTTAGTCCCAATCAGACTCAATCTTGTCTGGAACGAAACTGACTCCCTTCCTCACCCAATTCATAAGGTTGTGAAAATGATTCAGTAGAGGATTATCGGTCCACTCTGATGTTCATGATGAACTTGAAATAGTTTAAAAGGACTTACTTCAGACAAGCTATCTACATGATCATAGTTTCCTCCCCATCCCATAATAACACACCAATGGTGATATGAGAGAAGTAGACATGAGTGGGGTGAATAAAACTCAGGCTTATTCATGGCAAGTCATACCATATTTTCTTAATATCATTTCCAATTTCTTCAAAAGAAGGGAATAAGGATTAAAATATCAGGAATGGAGAAGAAAGTGACAGTCTCTTTTTGGCAGCTGAAAACCCTAAAATGGTTGTTAGATGGCTGATTGATCATTTTGTATTTTCTGCATCTAAACTACATCTACATCTAAGCTACCTTAAATCAGATTATAGTCATGGACCAGCAAAAGAAGAGTGAGATACAAACAATTAATACCTTTAAAAGCTAAATAAAATAAAATAAAATACACAAGGTTAAAACATTTTAAAAATATATTAAAAAGTGATAACAAGGGAAATATAAAATATGGCTAATTGAATATCACAATACTGCCACATTATTAACTAATAAGTTAATACTCATTAAGCCTAGTTTGAAGCATAAGTCATCTGATGGATGGATTTTAATTGTTACTGCACAACTGAGGGGTAGACATGAAATCATGCCAAAATAAAGGTCCAACATTGAGGTACCTTACCAACCTCAATGTTGGTTAAATATGAATGGTACCTCATTGTTGGTTAAATATGAATGGGAAAAGCAATGTAGCTTGCAATAAAGGCTGGAGACCTGGTTAGATCTAATTGGTGCTCAGTGTCTGTGAAACACTGTTTAATAAGAACTTAACTCTGGTCATATCTAATGTTGACTTAAAAGCTGGAAAGAAGCCCATGCATGGTCATCCCACACTGGCCTCCACTTTCAGGGAGGGAGGGAGGGAGGGAGGCAGGCAGGCAGGCAGGATTTCTGATGCTCCCTGCCATAGAAAATTCCATAGGGAAGTCCACAAGAAGTTAGAAATTGCACTTGCTTTCACTGCTATTTGCCATGTTATGATCATCCTAGTTCCTGTAGGGTAGGAAATACCTTGAAACAATGACCTAGTGAAGTATGAGTTACCAAGTATAATAATACATATAGTTAACAATTGGTGATTAGGGAATGGCACACTATTTTATTTTGTACAGTGAAATCTCTTGAACAGCCTTGTCTAAGACATTAGTCTAAAGCCCATGTCACACCGAACCAACGGATGCAAAGAGCGCGTTGTTACTCACTGCCTCCGTTTTTGCTTCCTCTCTATCCGTCCAGCATCCGTTTATGGACGTTTCATCCGCCTCCAAAAGTTTTGGGCTGCCTAAAACTTTTGCGCGGAAAATGTATCCAGTTCGTCCGTTCTGCATCCGCTACGCATCCACTACGCATCCGCTAGCATCTTGTTACACATCTGCTATATCCGCAGGCATCCGCTGCGCATCCGCGCAACTCCATCTGCCCGGATGCAGGGAGGAAGCGGAACGGACGTGGAACGGATGCAGAACGGATGCCTAGCGGATGCAGCATGGAAACAAAGCGTTTAAAACGGAAAAAACGTTCGCAGGGGGACCTATCTCGGATATTAAGGATGTCTGCAGGATGCCTAGAGGATCCCTAGAGGATGGCTAGAGGATGCAAAGGGACACCTATACTGCCTATAAAAAAGGGGGAGCAACTCGTCTGCATCTCACTTTCAGACCAGCAGCCCACCTGTGCAGACCTCTGCAGCCTTCATCTGATCTTCTTCTTCCACAGCATCCAGTCATGTCCACCATGGATTGCAACAAAGTCCTTTTGGCAGCCACCATTGTTCTGCAACAGTGTGAAAGCCATCCAAAAAGAGTCTGGATCCGAAGATGGTTCGCAAGAAGAGCAGAGGACGGACTGTACAACAAGCTGATGGTGGAGCTCAGGAGCGAAGACACTCGGGCGTTCCAGAACTTCATGAGGATGCATCCAGCCATGTTTGACGAAGTTGTGCAGCGGCTGACACCCAGGTTGACCAAGGCAAACACCAGCTTCTGGCCCAGCCTGGAACCTGGGCTCAAGGTGGCACTCACTCTGCGCCACCTGCCTCAGGGACCTCCTACAGGAGCATGCAGTACGGCTGGAGGGTGCCATCCAACACCATCAGCATTGTGGTCAGAGAAGTGGTGCAGGCCATCATCGAAGAATACAAGGAGGAGCTCCTCCAGTACACCCTCCACTGAAGAAGGATGGAAGAAAGTTGCAGAGCAGTGGTATCAGAAGTGGAAGTTACCACACACCGTTGGAGCCATCGATGGCAAGCACGTGGCCTGCAAAGCTCCAACCAACTCAGGCTCCACTTATTTCAACTCCAAGGGCTTTTTCAGCATCTCCTCTTTGCCATGGTTGATGCTGACTACAAGTTCATGTACATCGATGCTTCAGGCAACGGCTCATCTTCAGATGCCCAAGCCAGTCACCTCAAGGAGGAGCTGGAACGCAACCTCATCATGGGCTTCCCAGATCCAGAACCCCTGCCCAACAACACACAAGATGTGCCCTACTTCATCGTGGGGGATGACGCCTCTCCCTCACAACCTACCTCATGAAGCCCTACACTTCCAGACTCCTCACCCATGGAGAGAGAATCTCTTCAACTACAGGCTGTCCAGGCAAGGCGGGTGGTGGAGAACGCCTTTGGCATCCTGGCCAACAGGTTCCAGGTACTTCTCACCACCATGCAGCATCGCCCAGAGACCGTGAGGAGGATCATGGAAGCTTGCTGCATCCTGCACAATCTCATGCGCACCTGCTACCCAGTCTTGCAGAACAGGCTTGTGGACCTCCAACAAGGCAATGGGGACATGGAGCCTGGGGAATGGAGCAAGGGCGACCCTGATCGACACTGAGGATGTGCAAGGCCCCAACAGAGCCTCACATGAAGCGAAGAAGCAGCACAACCTCCTGAGACACTGGGTGCAATTCCCCAGCTGGAGCAGTGGAGTGGCAAGACAGGATGGTAAATGCTTAATGGATGCTTCCTTCAGCCTGCTCATCACACAGATGAGATTGGGCCATTTATGTTGAGTGCCCGACAATGAACAGGGCATTTAATAAAGAGTTTGTGTTTATGTTGAAATGTGTGATCAATGTTTACATTGTTATTGATAATAAAGGGCCATAGGTGTGGCACCTGGGAGGGTGGACCATACAGTCCCACTATGCTTGCACTGGAGGTTTATCTATCCCACAGCTAATACCCATCCCAAGGTATCCCTGCCCATCCCACTGCAAAGGCTTAAACCATTTCTAAAGCATGCAAAGCTTAAACCATTTCTAAAAGTTTCCACCCAAGACTTTATTAAAAAAAAGAAATGAAGCAAGTGTGGAATCATCAATCGACTTTATTAACAACAAGCTATAAGACAAAAATGAGTCTCTGGCACTCCTCTTGGTCGCTCAGTCCCAGGGGTGAAGGGTCCAGGTGCTGTGGGAGGTGGCTGGTGCTGGAGTGCTTGTCATCAGCTCCTCCAGAAGCAGAAGCAGCAGAAGTGCCCATAAGAGCGAGCCCGTGCTGCAGAAGCCCCAGGAGAACCAGAGTGAGGGCCAGGGGGCAGGATGGTAGCCCTGTCCCTCTTGCCCGGGCTGGCAGCAGATGGCTGAGGCTTGCTGTGCTTCCGCATGGTTGTGGGGTTGCTGGCTGGCAGGGAGGCTGCAGACACCAAGGCTGGCAGGAAGGCTGGCAGGGAGGCAGGCACCAAGGCTGGCAGGGAGGCAGGCACCAAGGTTGGCAGGAAGGCTGGCAGGCAGGCATGCACCAAGGCTGGCAGGCAGACATGAACCAAGGCTGGCAGGCAGGCACCAAGGCTGGCAGGCAGACATGAACCAAGCTGGCAGCAGGCTGGCAGCAAGGCTGGCAGGGCAGGCTGGCAGCAAGGCTTGCAGGCAGGCTGGGCAGCAAGGCTTGCAGGCAGGCTGGCAGCGAGGCTGGCAGGGAGGCTGGCAGGGAGGCTGGGGGGCAGGGAGGCTGGCAGGGAGGCTGCAGGGATGCTGGCAGGGAGGCTGCAGCAAGGCTTGCAGGCAGACATGCAGGCAGGACAGGCAAGGCAGTCGATGTGTCTGGCAGCAAGTCTTTCCTCTGAATGGTGACCTGCTTCCGAGCTGCTTCCGTTATATCCGTGGGGCTGATGCAATGCATCCCCCCCACATGCGCAATAACGCTAGGCATCCGCTTGGCTTTCGCTGTGCATCCGCTGTGCATCCGCTCTTCATCCACTCTGCATCCGCTGTATCCGTTCCGCGTCCGCTTCGCTGAGGCCCCCGGAAGCCCTGTGGTTGCGCCATCCGCTCCCATCCGCCTTCCATCCGCTGGGCTTCCATTCCGTATCGCTCTGCATCCGCCCTGCGTCCTCCCCGCGTCCGTGTTATCCGCTCCGGTTATGCAAATTTTTGTCCCTTTTGGACGAGCGGATAACAACGGATGGAAACCATTTTTGCTCGTCCGCTGTGTCCTTTTTGCATCCGTTGGGCAGTGTGACATGGGCTTTAGATACAATATAGTGTCCTCACGAGTGAAAATAGTATGTTTCCTTTGATTATCTAATGTACAAAATACTCCTAACTTTTCAAGATAATATATCTACAGTAGAAACAATATATTTGGCTCACCAGCATTTGAAGTTTTGGACTGAAGCATGGTTTTGTCCTGTAAAAAGGTATATTATCTTCACTGCTAATACAGAAGTTAAACAAGGTTAATAGTACACCAATCTGAATCCAGGCATTATCATTTTTGTATTTTGTAAATCTGTTCATCTTGATTTTTTAGGGAGATATTGTGAGTTCATCCCCAATTCTACCAAACTATTACCAGGAGACTTAAACATTTCTTGTATGATTGTTTAGAAAGTATTGATTCAGTAAACAAGTAAAGCTTTGTCAATAAAATCCAGGCATTTCAGTCAATATTCTATTGTCAGAGGGAAAGGTTCATTAAAGCGGAAAATAAAAATCATTTGAATACTTCTATCTTATCAGATCACAAAATGAAAGCATGGTTTTTAACAAAGATAGCAAGAATACCACAAACCTAAAAGTTGGACATCTAAAAATATATAGCTGTTTTATAACAAAGCATATCTTTAACTCAGTTTTTTTTTAATCCTACTCTTATTACCAACTTTATAAATGTCAATTATAAGAGAATTCTAATACTTCATACAGCAAGTTTTTCTAACAGTTTTTTAAATTAAATTTTATTAAATACATATTAAAATATTGGACACAGTGCAACCGTCCTGGCATTATTTCTACCATACAAATTGAGATTTTTGTTTGCAGATTCATTCCCAAGCATTTACAAGAAGAAAAAAAATCCTTCAATGCTACTTCATAGTTAAACAGTAGTTCCATGATCAGATTTCCAAAAGAATCCTGTTTCCACAGTGAGAGAAATAGTTAAAGATTAAATGAAACATTGTAAGATAAATTTCAAATAATAGTATTCACACTTCATTTAATATTTGCCAAAGCGCAGGAACTGCAAAGATAAAATACATGAAATCTCTTGTTTGATTTATTGTAAACTGTAGAAATAGGCAAAACTGATTTCTGCCTGATTGAATATTTGATTATTAATAAATAATTATTGTAATAGCAATGAAACATTATTTATTCATTTTAGAATGCAACATTTCCAATAGTAATGTCTTACAATTGGTACTAATATCTAGTCCTCAATACTAATTGTATTGTATTTGCCAAAAATTGGAAAAATGAGAAAATAACATCACAGGAGAAAATTATTAAGAAAATATTGGAATGTGCTGAAATGAGTAGATTGACATTTGTAATCAGAGAACAAGATGATAAATTTTATAAAATTTGGGATCTATTCTATCAATGGTTAGACAATAAAACATGGTAATGAAATATGTAGATTTTTAGAACATAATGAACATATAAAGATGTNATTGTAGGATAGATTTGAGATGATAATATGAACTGTCATAAAACAAATTAAGTAAAATATGGATTATCTTGTAAAACCTGAATGAATAATAGAATATTCAAATGATTGATTAAGAGTGATATTAATGTATTTAGGAATATTTGATTGGCAATATGAGAATATACACAATGTAATTGTAACTGAAGACTACGAAGTGGAAGCACAAAACAATTTGTAAACAAAGCGACACATTGTATGTATATATATGGAAGATGGCTTGATGTTTTTATGTTTTATTTGTCTATGTTTGTCTTACAAAACAATAACACTTTATATTAAAAAAAAATAATAAAATGCTTCAATTTGGCAAGTATTCCAATATAGTTGAATTTTTTTTTAATCTGTACTATGAGCAGTACTTTTAACTGGATTTGAAGGATGTATTTTTTAAAAAATATATGGATATTTTGGATAAGTTATGTGAACAACCTAAAAAGGATACTTCCCAAAAGACATGTGAAGAATAGAAATTCCTTAGAAATTTTGGAGGGGGTGTGCTACTTGATATTTAAAAAGAAATCAAACATTTCCAATGTGTTTTTCTTCTACAATTTCATTTTGAAAGCTTGAACATATTTCCAGCAATGCAATACTTTCTCCATAATTTTCAGGAATGTGTTAGATTGTATCAGTATATACAGTATAACAGTATATTACTATTGTTTATACCACATAAAATATACATCAATCTGAGAAGTGAACTTGGAAGATGTATGAACAATCTTTCAGTAATGATTGCTCACTGCTTCTACCTCCTAGAACTGTAATACCATTCCATTTTAGATTGTGTTTAGGGCATTTAGGGTCTCCCCAAGATACACAAAGAA
Source organism: Laticauda laticaudata (assembly GCA_004320025.1). Taxonomy (NCBI): domain Eukaryota; kingdom Metazoa; phylum Chordata; class Lepidosauria; order Squamata; family Elapidae; genus Laticauda; species Laticauda laticaudata. The sequence goes on from BHFT01026350.1 coordinate 25,643, forward strand.
GGAACCCCACTTAGACCAACAGTCAGCTCCATAGGCTCACCTACAAAACCTAGCCAACTTTCTCACCAAACAACTATGCAGAATCCATCAACTCACACGTAAGAAACTCATTCCAGTTCATCGAGATCATAAAGAAAAAACCAGCGATCTACTAGTGAGCTGCGATGTCATATCCCTCTTCACCCAGTGCCTATAAAGAAAGCTTGACAGCCATCCAGAAAGCAAATAAAAACCCCCCAAGCACATTCCTAAGATCTGACAACCACTGCTAATCCAATACATACTTCACCTAATAATGGAAAAAATGGCAAACAAATAGAAGGAGCACTCTTGGACTCACTCCTCTCACCTGTCATCGGCAAACCTCTAGCATGGAACACTTTGAAATACCAGCTCTCGAAAAATATGATCATAAACCCAAACTCTGGCTCAGATACGTAGATGACACCTTCAATAATTCTGCCACATGGGAAAGAAAAACTGAACCAACTTCCTGCACACACCTCAACAGCCTACATCCAAAAATACAAGTTCATCATGGAAACAGAACTAACAATCAAACTTCCCTTCCCTAGATGTCTTAGTATACAAAAATCCAATGGCTCCTAGACAGAACCATCTACCAGAAGAAAACACATACAAACTGCTATCTACAACGCACCTTCGACACCACCACTGCAGAGCTATACAGATCAATTCTGTAGCCGAGACAGCTAGAGAATCAAATGCTTAACCGACGAAACAACAGCTAAAATCAAAACTACAAAATAAAAATATAAAAATAAAAAATAAGAGAGATATTTTTATTGGGAATTCTAACATGATACATACACGCAAAGATTTAAATGTTTGATTGTAAATGTAGTTAAAACAGCAGCTAGGACATCTGTATTTGCTAAAAATTGGAAAAATGAGAAATACCATTGAGGAGGAAATTATCAAGAAAATATGGAATGTGCTACAAATGAGTAGATTGACATTGTGAAATTAGTAGAGCAAGAAGGATAAACATTTTACAAAATTTGGGCCTTTTTCTATCAATGGCTAGATAACAAATATAGTCAAGTAGAATATGTAGAGATTATAGAAAATAATGAATATATAAAGATGTATTTATTATTCATTATTATTATGTAACTAATATAATTAAAGATGTTATTAAGATACGATTTTGGAAGCGACTATCATGAATTATTATAAATATAAAACAGTATAGCTGTATCTTGCAAAGTATGAGTGAATAAAATTATAGATAAATGACTGAGTAATACATAATACTAGGATATTCAATTTTGATAATATGAGTTATTATGTAATGTAAACTGTAATTGAGACTATGAAATTAATGCACAAAAAACCCACAACACTGTTTGTATACTTATGGAAAAGCTGGATGTTTTTATGTTTGTTTGTTTTTGTTTGTCCATAAAAATCAATAAAACTTAAAAAAAAAAACGAACATAGGGACCATAACACAACATCTCACTAACGTATGAACAGCCAATGGATTCCAAAGAAAGATCGTACACCACCTAATCGCAAAAAGAAACGCCCAACCAAAATCCAAGACAGAGAACCAAGAGAATGGCAAGGCCTTCTCCATATATAAAAGGCACTACAGACAAAATCAGCAAGATCCTTCAAAACTAAGAGTAAAACACATTCTGCAGCAACAGAGAGAGATCCAATCCTAAAGAAATCTAAAAGACAAATCGAGTTAGAAACTGTCAAGAGTAATACGAAATTCCTTGCACTGGCCATGTCCCACCACCATACATAGGACAAACTAACAGAAAAGAATAAGTGCATGCATTGAAGAACACCAAGAACTCAATCAAAAAGAAACTGACCTCTTCCCGTGGTTTTCAACACCTCAAACGCAGGACATGAATTGACTTTAAAAATACCACGAACTAAAATCACCAAAACCGAACACTCTCAAGCAACAGAATAATTAGAGAAGCCATAGAGAAAGAAAAACACCCACACAGCATGAACAAACACTATATAACCTTCCCTCCTACCAGCCATTTGGAAAAACCTGCCCTCATTTAACAAATGAGTACTAACATGAAGAATGCACCAGACCCACACCCACGAGTGGCACACAAGATGCTACCCAGCACCACACTTCACGTAGAAAAAAGATGATACTCACACGAAAGATGAGATACAACACAGACCAGAAGCCGTACCACAGTGCATCGCCTACTGCTTCAACCCCTCCGACCATATATGGAGCGAACGGACCCGCATCTTGAAGATGTGGGCACCGACGCACGAAATGGCGAAGACCAAACAACAGATCACAGCTTCACCAGCTCAAATCTCAGCACTAGACTACCTGAGCACAACCAAGCCCCCACCTGAAACAGAACACACCTCCACCCAATCAGAAAACAGCCAACCCTCCACCAATCCGAACACACCAGCCCCACCCAATCAAGTACACGCCCCACTAACAGTTAAAGGAAGAAGCAGCTGGCAAGCGACATTACTCCAAAAAGCCACAAAGTCGAAACACAAGCCTGAAGATGATGAATATCTTTCATCGAAGCGTTGCGCTAGATACTTCCATACTTTAACACGGGAGACAGAACCTGAAATAACCAAAGATCCACATACAATATACCCCGAAAACACCTCAAGAAAACAATTTTAGTTAGTCTAATAAGTATTGTGGCTCCTGCTTTGGCATGCCCTATTACTCTCTTCTCCTCTCTCTCTCTCTCTCTCTCCTCTCTCCCTTCTTACCCTCCCTCCCTCCCTCCCCCCCTCTCTCTCCCCCTTCCCTAGAGTAAGTAACTAAGCTAATTTATTTATTAAAATGTGTTGGCATAACTGACACTGAAAAAACCCAGGAGGTTATAAAGTGGAGTTCATTTTTTTCTGGAAGACATCATAAAGCAATTTTTAAAATGATGAAAGTTGGGCCCAGAGACCTATGATAAAGAATATAGGATCATTTTATTTACTTTAAATCTTTGTTAAGAGATTTAAAAGTAACTTAAAATATAAATGTGGTGGATATTCTGTTTCAGACAGATACGTTTGCACAGAATATCTGCTATATTTATATCAGGAATGTAAAGACTAACCTCATAGTATAAAAAATGTTGGGGGGTATAGAATATCCAGGTGTTTTTGGCAATCAATATCATGAATTAGACCCAAAGCTGAAGGGATGCCCTTGGTCAAGTTTCTCTTACTCAGTGTTAGGAAAAAGGCAGTGGCAAACCACTTCTGAAATCTTGCCAGGAAAATTGCAGGATAATTGCCAGGACAATTCCAGATAATTGCCAGGATTCAACATGTGATTTGAATGTGCACATGCAATGCATGCACACATATACAAGGAGTAACACTTGTGATAATCTTTAAAGTTGTGATTTGTTTCTTTGATAAATCTGTAACATAGTATTGCCTTAAAACCCAATAGTTATAATTCCATTATTATCAAATGTGACAACTGCTTTTTATGCTAAAACAATTTAATTTACATTTGTATGTACTTATGACAATGACTGGATTTCAGCATATTTTTATGTTAGGCAAAGCCATACTGACAGCAATGATGTCTTATATTCTTAGACAGATGTCTATACATGGCAGAATCATAAAAAGACAGTGTTATATCTGAGGTGAGAATGAATACTAGTATGCATCGCTGCAATAAATGACCACAAATAATTTCCATTTAGTTTTATGATGAAAAGGATTCCAGAGTGCTGAACAGAATAAGTGGAATAGAAGTGAAAAAGCATTTTCATTTTCAGCAATTTTGTACTTTATCTGTACTTTTAAATAAGTCAATTCATTCACTTTAGCCCAATCCTCAACTCAGGTAAGCCATTTCTAGACTGTTATTTGCCTTAGGTTCAGTATACACCCAATATGAGAAATTATAATTTGCCTAAGTTGACATGATGACTATATTTTTCTATTTTAAAAAAAATTTAGAGGCATCACTGAAGCACTTATGTTGTATTACACATTTAAAAAATAGACCATTAAATAGCTGTGCTTCCTGTCATTCCTATTAGGTCAGATGCTATATTAATAGAGACCCTACAAACAATATATCTCATTTCTGATCTGCATATTGTTCTATTGTTTACTGATATCAGTACTAGACAAGCTATATTGCATCATTCGAAAGAGTATAATTTGTCTTCAACCTAAATTACAGAATTAATTATTTTATTTCTAATCTAGTTTATATATCAGAGCCTAGAAAATCAAATACTTTCCCCCAAAAGCAGTTGACCTAATTCACACATCTCCCAAAGCAATAAAGTTTTCAGATAATAATTTTTCTTTCTTGCCATACAGTGTTCCCTATTGTACATTATCTCATAAAGGGTATACTAAGACCATCTAAAATGTGATATAATAGTGAATCAGCTTTTGACTTTTCTAGTCCTTTGCATTATGCTTAATATTAAAAAAAATATCAATAGAAAGATACAGTATGTTACCTTGGTATTGAAACCGTAAAGTCTGCATTTCATTATTCTGAAAATGGAGACAGGGATTGGACACTTAATTTCTGGGACTACATAGGTTTCAAGTTACATCCAGACGCTTTTGGATAAAGATGTAAACAGTCTGCTAATTCTTTTTCTACCAGTCCTTCTTCTATTTGCAAGCTTTTAAGAAACCAAGCTGCACATTTGGGAGGTATCTTATCTTAATGCTTAATTTTTGTTCTAGTCTTGGTAAGGACTCTTCCAAATGTGACATTATGCCAATGAGTGCTCTTTTTTTGCAATCCTAGGAGATTGGTGTTTCATATCAGCTTTTCTATATTATTTCCAGGTTGGCCACAGTGCAGAAAGAAATACTGTGAATATACCATTCAAATCCCAGAGCGACTCAATTTCACTGATAGGAATTATAACCTCTTATCCTACTTTCCAGTTGCACAGCATTACACAGAAGTGTTAAAGTCAGCCTGTCATGGTGCTTTACCATTATTTCAAGATGTGTTTCAAATTAAATATTATTTTTTAAAATTTGTAAAAAGAAATGTAACAGAAGGCTCTAGGCAGAGTAGCCATTAGATGCCAATGTTTTTAATTTCCCATTGATCAACTAGTGGAAATAATGCTTGATGCATGTTGGGTATTACAAGGACAGCCATGGTGAAAATACCCAAGGATAGTGTGAAAATGCTCCTGTGAATTTCTGGGAATCAAACTGTAACTATCTCCTACTGTCATGAAAACAGTTAAAAGCATTGATGATGTTATCTAGTTTAGAGAATGAAACTCCTACAAAAAAACAATCAAGTTCAGAGAGCACTATAGACTTCTTATTTCAATCCTGAGCTATCAATATTCTTTATTAGTTACAAGCACATTCAAGTAATGATGAATTAATTATAGGGAGTCAGTTTAGGGCCTTATTTTCTGTGAACTTGAATCAAGTCACCAATTATCTGTTATGGCATGCAGTACAATCAAATATATTTTAAAGAAACCTCCACACGTATATTAGAGTTGCCTTTTTTGCAAGAAATATGACTGGTAACTCCAATAATTTTGTTAGATTCTTTTAAAACTCTTTTCAGGAAGATGAACCCATTTCTGGATCATGAAGCCCTGCAGAAAAGGCACTAGCAGGGAAGGCACCCACCATCTCCATTCCATATAGGTTTTTTAGTTTGTTTTAATTTTTATAATTTTGAATAGTTTTTATAATTTATAATTATAGTTATAATTTATAATATATAAATTATAGTGTTATAATTTATAATTATCAAATATTTGTGTATCAGTCACCTTGAATCATGAGATGGTAGCAAATGAATTTGATAAATAAATTAAAAAAAATATAAAGATGATCTAGAACTTACTTGTTTTCAGCAGAATTAAATTATGTTTACAGCTAGAGGTGTCTCTTTGTGGAGCTTAACCCAAGCAAATTTGAAATAACAATGCTAAGAGAGTTCTCTGCAACAAGAATCTTAAAACAATATAAGCTCTTCTGCAAGAGCCAAATTACTTACCAAGCTTACCAGTATGGTTTCAGTTGCTTCAGAAGGTTTTCAGTATATCATAAATCTTTATCCTGAAATATATTGGTATAGCAGTTCCTAACCCTGTTCTTTGGTTCTTCTAACATCTGTTCCTTGTATTAATTGATAAACTACATTGGTTTTTTTTAAAAAAATCAATTTAGCTGACTGTATGTATGCATAGTTGTTATTCAATACCTGTAATTTAAGGAACTTGATAATTCTGCAAGGTGCTGAGTGTTCTTCAATTGTATTGATTTTTCTAAGAGCTGCTGTTCTGCTTTGTGAAACTTTGTGCTCATAGTTATGTGCTTATAAATTCTGAAGTCAGAATTTATGTTCAGTCAATACTCAACTGAACTTCATTTGGTGACAGTATATTGTTTTGGTAAAATTCATGGTACATGTGTCCACAAAGATTTTGTAGTTATAAAGACATTTATGGGTCTTACTCCTTTTCTTTAATGTTAAAAGGAATTGTATCACAAAGGAAATGTGTCTTGTTTTCACAGTCTTGTTTCTGTGTTTAATGATTTCTTGTACATAATCATTCTTTCACTTATGCAAAATGTAACATTGGTGCCGATGTATAGTCTTTCGATAACTGCAAACTTGCTTTCATATGTTTTACATTTACTAAGATTTTTTTTCAACACTAAAACACAGACTCAGAAATACCCCCTCACTCATAAAAGAATTGATTTTTGTGTAAATCTGAAAAAAAATATTTGAACATGATTATTTTCTCAATATTATTAAAATAATAATTGACTACAAATTTGCATATGAAAAGTTAATACAAATCTATAAGAATGGATGAATGAATGAAAATTTTATATATTTTTATATTTCTACACTTTTCCATACATTCTTAAAAACATTTCAAATTACTTTATAAAAACCATAAATCTGGGATTCATGCAAGTAGGCAAAGAAATTTTGGTGCTTATTTCTTTAAAGTTTGGATTGGAATCCTTGTGTATTGAATGTGTATTAATGTTTATGCAACTTTTTTAATATAAAAAGAACTTTCCATGTAATTTATAGAGAATTATGTGAATTTAGTTTTAATTTAAAAATGAATCAAGTTAAATTCTCATTTACTCCAGTACTTATCTCTGATTATATCTGAATTTGAGCTGCTACATGGAAGCATGGTTTGCAAAGAAAAAAAAATATATAAAGTGGCTTACTGAAATTTTCTTTGTATGGTTTCCACCCAAACACCTCCCCTCCTTTATTTGTTTTAGCATTCTCATCTGCCTTGGTGAAAAAATGTTTGAAACATTTGAAAGGAGAAAGAAATGTGTATCAGTGGGTTGCTCTTAGATTTACTTAGTTGTAAGATGGTCATGAATTATGTATGACTGTCACATCTACAGTTTTTTTTTATATATATTCATTTATCCTGTTCATATTTATTATCCATTCTTATGATATATCCTTCTTACATTGTGGAGCAAAAACCATAAAAGGAGAACTTCTTTCTCTGATCTTTTTTCCCACAGTAAAAATATTGAGATGGATTGGCTTAATGATTCTTGAGAGTACACCTAGATTTCTTTGGTTATACAGGTCATGATTTTAGCCACTGCACTATGCTTTAGTATATAGGAAACAATTTTCTCCATAGTATATTTTATATCTATAAACAAGCCAAGAGGCTTCAATAGAAATAGACTCACTTCTACAATCTCCAATGATAAAATATCCTAAAAATTATTGACATGAATAATTACTAAATATTCTCTACCATTTTGAATATAAGTTAATAAAACAGGAATCATAGGGAAATGCCATATCCCCCAAATTGCAAAGCTGATTAAATTTAGTGAAAATTCACATTGCTGAATTGAAACCATATACAAATGTACTGTGAGCAGAACCGAAGCCATGTTGGATGGCCCATTGAATTGAATAAGGAAGTGTGTCTCAAAACTCAGTAGTACTCTGTTAGTTCCTGCCTAAAATAAGAAAGTGTTTCCAGTTTGGTGCATCAAGAGATAAAAACAAGATAACGGCTAGAACATGGGGAACTGTAAATAAAGTGCTGCGAATGTCAAGGAAACGCGTATAACTACTTTTGCCTGATAAGAGCTTAGTTTAATGAACCTTTGAAATATATGTATCAATTTGAAAACAGAAAGAATTGAGCCAAACCTCGTAAGAGGGGATAATGCTGCCTGAAGTTTTTTGCTCTGTGTTCTTTTCAATGCCGTGAGGGGACCCGTCTCTGCAGACAACGGGAATAAACCTTGTTTTCCTTGATCAATGGGAAAACAAATTTTTTTCCCCCCTTTTGGTGGCTTTTTTATCTGCTCCACCTCAACAATTTGGCCTCACGTGCCCATCGGAATTTCGACTGGAGAAAAAGGGACTGGGGAAGTTGGGCGCCCATGCTCCATTGTAGAGGGGCCCCTCCCTTGTCCTAGTTGGATCCCGGGTAAACTGCACTCACAGACGATCCTTGGAAGAAGAAGGGATATACTGTCCTTAACTCTGGGAATCCAGTGACTGCTGGAGGACAGTGGTAAAATCCCTGAGTTGGGATCTCTGGGAGAATTGTTGGTGGGCAGCGTGGAGAATGGGGAAAGGGACAAAGCAAGTGTTGAGACATTCCAAAGGGAACGGGTGTATTGAGATGAAGAAAAGACCTCCGAGAAAGGCTTGGATTCTGCTGACTCTTTTTTCCCATTGGGTCAACTTACTACAACAATGGTCGTTGCCTCCATCTGAGGACTTACACTCAGAGTCTAGAGAAAACGAAAATGATTCTAACCTATGCCAAAAATAGGTTGGCCGAAGTATCCCCTAGTAACTCTTGCTGAGTTTTCTTACCCTGGGATCCGAAGGGAATACCAGCAACGTACTGGGATAAGCTCCAGTTGAAAAGAGTATATAGTGAAAAAAACACGGATGAAGGAGCAAATACCTCTATGTGGAGGTTATGGTTATCATGGCTCACTTTGAAAGGGGTCCAGTTTTCACAGAACAGAAGTAGGAACAGTTTCTGTTCACAAGGTGGAGGAAAGCAAACTGAGGGATGTGGACGGGGAGTCACCGGCATTTTCGTCGGCAGTCCGGACCACTGCCCCTGCCGGCTCCAGTTGCCTCAGGCCTCCACCTCCACCTGCAATACCAGGGCTTCAAGAAGGGAACTGGGCTCAATTAAACAAGGACCTAGAGAATTTTGCCCGTCTAGGAGAAGGTCGGTCCCCAATCCGTGTCGGCTTTCCCAGTTCAGAGAAAGTCCCAAATGGCATGAATGCGCAGGGAAAATCCAGTCACCCGTTTTCGTGGCTGTCGCCATAAAATCTGCTGAGTTACGGGATCTGAAAAAAGACCTTCCGAAACTTCATGAGAACATGCTCATGAAGTGGCGAACAGTTTGGAATTGTTTTTCTACATATAACACCAAGAACTATGTATATTCTTGGACAACTTTTCAACTCCCTGAAGAAAGGAACCTCATTAGGGGAAGGGCAAGCAATGCTGCCTGGGGATAGGAGACAATTGCAGGGCAACAGGGAGGCAGTGGCTGCAGACACAAAGTTTCCCCATAGCCGATCCAAATTGGAAACATCAATGATGGAGCTCCTAGGGAGCACATGAGAGATATGAACACCATGATCATTGAAGGAATTAATTTGGCCATCCCTCAGGGAAAAAACTTGACCAAAAGCATATTTGAAATAACACAAGAAAGGATGAGTCCCCGGGGGATTTCTGTGCTCAGGCCGTGAAGGGTTAACCAAGTACCTCCGGAGTTGGAGCCAGGAAAACCCCCTTGGGGCCTTTGAAGACTTCTCGCTGAGAGCATTGTCACCGAAAAGGCATAAGGGCCCAGATATCCAGGGAAAAGATCCCAGAAGACAGAGGGATGGACCGACTTTGGGCATGACAGGATTTTGATGAGAGCAGCCAACAAGTTTTTGTGAACCAAGACTCAGTTAAAACCAAACAGAAGTCTCAGATGAATGGTAGCTGCTATGGTCAAACGGGCAGCCAAGAATGAAGTTGAGGAAAAACAGGGAGACCATGATGTCAGATTCTGAGGCCAAGGTGGAGAGAATGAAAGATCTCCCAGCAGGGAGTGGAGACCCCCGGGGTTTTAGGCGAGGAGGGTCCGAGGGGGCAAATACGAGGCCGGTCGATTCCCAACAGCTGTTCCCAGAGTAAGAACTGTGCTTCAGATGCGGGAAAGAGGGACATTTTGCGCGTGAAATGTCCCAAAAACGCCCAGAGGGAACGAGCTGATTGCCTATACGATTAGGTGAAGTTCCAGCCTCCCCAAGAGGGAACCGGGGTCGCGGGGAGCCAACTGGTAAATGTGTTAGTTTGGGTTCCTGACCCATCAGGAACGGCCTGGTTCCTGATCGACCCTGGCGCAAGCCGGACATCTGTATGCGATCCCGGTGGGGAGCAAATGCAGAGTCAAAGCAAGACTTTTAAAGGTGGTTGAGGTGAGTGGGAATTCCCAAGAGTCACAGATTTTGGAAGAGGTGAGATTGGAATTTGAATGATGAGGTTAACTTGAAAGCCGAAAATATTGTAATACTTCTGGATTCAGGGGTGAATTGCTAGGAAGAGACTTGTTGGAATGTTTTGGAATAGAAATTGTGGATATGAAAGAAGGAAGTTCCACTGTGTATGCTAAACAACGGAAGATGAGGGAGAAAGATAGTCATCAGATGTGTGGGCGGAGGTGAAGGGGTTTAGTAGGGATGGCTAATACAGCCCATCAGATCAAGATACAACCAGGGATAACTTAAAACTGTGGAACTCCACCAATATTCTCTGAAGTAAGAGAGGTAGGGAAAGGGGTTGAAACCGGCAGTGATTGACAAGATTATTGAAAAGCAACTCTTGGAAACCTACACATATGTCACCCGTTAAATTTCACCGGGTTGAGCAGTACTAAAAAAAGGATGGGGAAGGTAAGATTAGGTTAATGATTTGAGAGGATCAATGAGATAGTGGTGTTCCTAAGTTTCCTGCGATCCAGTGGTTCCTTGATCCCTATACCATCTTGGGGCGATCCCCCAAAGACAAATGTTTAGCGTGTGATAGATTTCTAAGGAAATAAAAATGCCTTTTGGGGCGTTGTCCTTTGGAGGAGAGGAGTAGAAAAAAAAAGACTTGTTTTTGCCTTGAATGGATGATCCTGGAGTGGAAGGAAACAGCAGTTGAGGTGGACAGTACTGTCCCCTCCCTCAAGGGATATACCGTTACCGAGAGCTCTTTGTTGTTTTGGGACAGGCGTTGGGGAAAGAAAATTGGTGTCTTTGAAGAGAGGACAGGAATCACCCTAATCCAGTACGTGTGGCTGTTTGTTAACTGGGGAGAAAGAGAAGGAAGTGAGAGCGGGCTTTCTGTGAGTCTGTTGAATTTGGCTGAAAGGAGGCCAGGGGACCTGAAAAGTCTCAAAAGAGAAGCTTCAGTTTGTTGAAAAAAAGGTGAAATATTTGAGACATTACAATTCAGCAGGGGGTTCGGTCCCTGGACCTCTGAAAGGGTGAAGGGGATCGATGAGCTTTAGGCTCCTCCCAGGGAACAAGACAGAGGGCGGAAAGTGTTGGGATTATTGGGGTATTGTAGAATCTGGGTAGACCATTCACAGTGTTGGCACAAACATTTTTTGCATAGAAAGACTGCCTGGAAAGGGAAAAAGCACATAGAATGGGAGGAGGGGAGATAGTGAAAGGTGGAGAAAAAGCTGAAGAAGGCCTTTGTCAAACCGCTCCGGTTTTTAGCCTTTACCAACCTGAAATTACGTTTCATTTGTAATGTGGCCGGTGGCTCGTGGAACAGCAGTTTTGGAGTCCTTGCCCCAAAAGAGGGGGGGGGCAGTACGCACCGGTTGCCTTCTAAGCAAAGGGTTTGCGAGCCCGGTTGTGAAAGGATGGCCAGTTTTGTGTTCAGACTGTGCAAGGCAACAGCGATGTTGGGTGTGGAGAGAGCAAAAAGTTAACCTTTGGGGGGAGCTTTGGTGGTACCTTGCCTCAAATCAGGTCAACTACAGTGTTGAGTCCAGCTGGCTACCACTTTGGATGACCGAAGGGAGGATATTGGAAGTAATGAACCATTTTGAGAACCAGTTCCTGATGTGGTACTCAGGGACGACAAGAAATCCTATCCAGCGCAGAATTCTTGGGGGAGAAAGGCAGGCGGTGGAACGTCGGAAGACCAATGAAATTTGTCCTATTGCAAAGTGGATGCTCATGACGAAGGTTAGAAGAGGACTTGAAAAGAGACTCCTTTGAGAAGGAGAAGAGGTGGTTTATAGATGGATGCTAGCAGGGTGGAAAATGGAAAGCGAAAAAATCTCGGTTTGCAAATAAAGTACCGGGGAGGTGAGGTAATAGAGAAAGGGGTCACTCACGCACTGCTTGGTCAGCCCTCAGGAAATGTGAATTGTTTGCCCTGACGAGATGCCTTGGAATTGGGCTGAGTGGGATGGGAAGTAACGATTTGGAACTGATTCAAGTAATGCATGGGGGGTGGTGCACACGTTTGGGAAAATCTGGAACAGAAAGAGGGTGTAAATGCAAGGTGGATGGGGAAAAGCAAATAGAGGCAAGGTGCAGTTAGTAGAGCAAGCCTTAGAGGCATTGCAACTCCACCAGCCAGTATCAATTGTCCCATGTTGAGCGGGAAACGAAGGGAAACAACTGGAGGTTTGTGCGAATAACCAATGGGCAGGACAGAATGGAAGCAAAGTGCAGGGAGATAGAGTTGGTAATGGTATCTATACCAATATCTGGAAAAGGAGGAACGAGAGGGAGGAAATGGGAGTCAAAGAGAAAAAGGAAAAGTTTGGAGTTGGAGAGAGAGATGTGTCAAAACCCCCCAGAAGGGATGGAAGACGTAAGAAGGGGAGTCCAAGGTGTGTCACCCATATGTCATGAGGGGAATTATATGGAGAAAGTTCAATCGGAAGGAGGGCCATTGGGGAATGGAGGCCTTGTCCATGTCCATTAAACCTCAATAATGGAGTCTAGGATGTGGACAGTAGCTCAAGAGTCATTCTGCTGGAAAAATGTTTGATTTGTTTGAAAGTTAAAATAAGAAAGCGGCACAGCAAGAAAGAGATGGGCAGGCGTGACCCTTAGTGGGTTTTGGCCTTTTTCAGAAGAGAACAAATTGAATTTCACTGAGTGCCAGAAAAGGGGGGTTGAAAAATACTTGCCGCCCTTGTGATCAAAGATTCAACCTAGGGGTGGGTAGAAGGCCCCCTCCCCCTCTATCCACTAGAAGTAGCCACAGCTCCCAAGTAAGCCAAAAGATCTTACTAGAACAGATAACCCACGATATGGACTGATGGAAAGCCTAATAGATTCAGACAGAGGAAACTCATTTCACCCAAAAGGGTTAATGCAAAGGTAATGGAGGTGGTGGGCGGTGAAATGGGAATTACACACGGTATTTCCTGGCATCCTGAATCCCAGTGGAAAAAATTGAAAACAAGCAAACGCCGGAAGCGAAGAAACACTGACCGAAAACTACAACGTTGAAAATGGCTTTGCCATGGACAAGATCCTTTCCTTAGCTCTGCTCCAGGATCAGAACTTTTGTTCCAAGGAAAACACAAGGTGGTTCTCCTTTGAAATGCTGATGGGGAGACCCTATTTTTGGCCAAACTAGGGCGGGGCCAATCCCATACAGGAAGTTCAGGCGGACTTGTTCCTTCGGAAGATATTTGCTGGCAACTGGCTAGGTCTTTGCTTTCTCTTCACAACAGGGACTGTTGGTGCAAACGACCGACCTTTGGTCTGGAGGCCAACACCCTCGCACATGAGGCTGGAGACTGGTCTCTGATAAAGCCTTTGGAGAATGAAAAACTGCAACCTAGCGTCGGGCAGGTTCCGTACCAGGTGCTACTGAAAACGGACTGTAATCTGCAGTCCGGTACTCGGGAAGGAGGCCTGGACGCATTACAGAGAGTCCAAGAAAGCACCGAAGCCAGAAAAACCTTGGAAGGCAATCCCAAAGTGGAGGACGGTTCAGTACTTTGTTTAAAGGTAACCTTGAAAGAAATAGCCAGCAGAAACTGTTTACCACCATGGAGGATGTCGGCCTGAACTCTGGAGAGGACTATTTGTTGCAACATATTTACATTTAATACGCTCAAAGAAGTCACAATAATGTTGGCCCTGCAGATGTGACTTTGTGAACGACTTGTGGGAGCGACAGTGTGTTTTCATAAAGGATCTCAAAGAAGTTCTTCACATGTCCTTGAACATCACCAATTGCTGGTTATGCATGCACCTGCCAGGATAAGAAACAGGTGAAAGGATTAATCCTACACCAATTTCGCACTATGATCCAGAACAGACTAAGAAACCTACAGGGCACTGGGACCAGAAAAATATGGTGTAGATTCGAAATAATACAGGAAGGATTTTTTTGTTCATTTAAGGGAAACGGGTATGTGTGTTTTTTTAGGAAGAAATGAAAACTAGAGGGCTCCATTTAGGAAGATTGGGGAAAATGTAATAATGACTTTGAAATATGGCCATCGATTCTGTAAGTAAACCATAGCTATACCAAGAGTTAAATCATAGCTAGACAAATTTCCCAATAAATTGAGATTATTTTTAATCAAGATCAGTATCAGATGTGTATGCATTTTGAAGAAATGATTAATTGGGACCCGTAACATACACAACAGAGCTATGCTTTGGATAAACTTTAGGTGGGTATTGTGTGGGATTAAATATGCATACAGGGAGTGCCACTTACTTGAGTGGCACATGTACACTTTGGGGGTAAATGTTGATACTGGTGATGATATAAACTTGAATGGCCTTCCCCAAGTCTGGATACGTAAAATAACAGACCCAGCATCTTGGCGCTTACCGACGGAGACTCTGGACCCAAATCTCCCACGTGGTCTAATAACACCATTGGGAGTAGCCATGAACTACCGAGACTATACATATAATCGGTAGTTTCATTTCAGCGGTAACAATGTTAATGATACAATAAAGAATATTTAAAATGATAAACCACCACCGTGCACCGGGAGCTTTCTGAAGTAAGACAGGGTTTGCTCTTATCCAAAATAGGTATGCTTTAAGCCATTGTATTTAGCTACAAAAGGGTGTGTGTGTGCTTTGATTCATTCACATTGCTGTGCATACATCCATGGATTTCCCAACCCAATTATTACATAAGACAGTAAAAGTAATGAAAACGTATTCGCGTCTTTAATCCATTATCACAAAGAGGTGACTCCTCATTGCCAGACCTGTGGGGAGCAACAGTTTCCTCAGTTCCCGTTCCACTTGTTTAGATCTACCCATAATGGGAATTATATTGATTATAAAATGCTGTGTATGGGTTGTGTTTTTGTGTTGTGTTCAGTGTCTCGCCTGGTGCAATAACAACGTGTGGGAAGATAGGGAAATCCTTGGGTTTCAAGGATTTGAGAAGAAGCAGGAAGCAAGAACCCTCTAATGAATGTAGTCAGAAGAAATCACTTGAAAGAAGCAGAAGGTCGCTGCTCTTTGAGGTTTTGAGATTCAAGAGTGGAAAAAAAAAAAGGGGGGATTGTGAGGCAGCAAAACTGAAGCCTATGTTGGATGGCCCCATTGAATTGAATAAGGAGTGTGTCTCAAACTCAGTAGTTTTCTGTCTCTGCTAAATAAGAAAAGTGTTTTCCAGTTGGGCAGCAAGAGAAAACAAGATAAGGCTAGACAAATGGGGAACTGTAATAAAGTGCTGTGATGATCCAGAAACCGTACAACTATTGTTGCTAGATAAGGAGCTAGTTATGAACCCTTTGAAATATTATGGTATCAATTTGAAAACAGAAAAGAATGGTGAGCCAAACCCTCGTAAGAGGGATAAAAAATGCTGCCCTGAATTTTGCTCTAAGTTTTTGTGTTCTTCATGCCTGAGGGGACCGGCGGTCTCCTGCAGACAACATGAATAATCCTTGTTTTCCTGGATTCCAATGAATCTTTTGGTGTTTTTTATCTGGCCTTCACCTCACAGTACTGTATGTATAATAGTAAATAATTTTCCCCCCCTCATTAAAAAGAAGTTTGTCCAGTTTTGGTTTAGTGATAAAGTCACCCAAAGAGGAAAAGCAGAGACTCGTGAAATTCAAGTCCTCATAATTTTCAGCCAAGGAAATCCAGCTTGGGGGTTTTGGGCCAGTCACATCTCTTTTGGGCCCACTACAACTCATAGGATTGTTGTGGGGAAAATAGGAAGAAAGAAAAGTATGTTTGGATAATGTTTTCTGGCTTGAGTTATTTGTTAATGTAATAAAGGTGAGATTACAAAATAAATAATATAAATATAAAATAAAAATGGTTTTCCAGTGGTCTACTACATTCAAATATTTTCCATGGATGTGGCTTAGAAATCTGGTCTGGTTGATGTCTAACACTTTCAATGGCTTTGCTCAGGTTTCGAAAGGTTTAGACTAAAGTTGTAACTTTTCAATCCTTTAGTTCCTCTGAACTGACCTTACACTAATTCTAAATAAGTAAACATTATGCTATGTCAATGAATAGAACATAAACCCAGCAGTTGAAAAAGATTAATAGGTCCCTTTTTCACCTCATTGATTTTGTATTAGTGATTGTCATTTCATTCTTTTCTGCAAATTAGGGCCTTTTAAAAAATCTGTGTGATCTTTTGATCATAGTGTGATCTTTGTCTCCACCACGGATACTTTTCGTGTCGCATGCATAATCTCCTAATACTGTAAATATCTTATTATTTTGCATATTTTTGGACTAAATTTCCACAGAAATGGCTCAGCCTCGCCAACTTATTGTTGAAAGTCTAGTAATTTCTTGCTTTATGAACTGCATTGCTTAGTAATGGAAAAAATTCCAATTCCAATCACTGCCATTTCATGTTGAGGACTTAATGTCACC
>BHFT01026353.1:0-10871 GCA_004320025.1 Laticauda laticaudata
GGTGCCGTCAGAACCATTTGGTAGCTTGTGACTCAAAACACCCGCCTATGCCAAAGGAGAAGCGTCTGCAGCTAGGTACTAAAAGGTAGCTGTTTGATTGAACTGTATTAGTACCACTTTGATGTGAGCAAAGATTTGACAGCATGGAAAGAATGGGCTTCTATGGGTCCCCAATGCCAGGGGGATTGTTTGTCCCAAAAGTCTGTGCAGCAGGCTCTGCAATGGAAAGCTTTGTGAGGGAGGAATGCAGCATAGAAGTTGAGAAGCCCTAAGAAGGCCTGGAGCTCAGTCTTGTTGGAAGGTGTGGGTGCCTCATGGATGCCTGACTTTGAACTCAATTGGGTGTATAACAGAGGCGTCAATTGTATGGCCCAAAAAATCTATCTTGTTATGTGGGAATGGTGCACTTGTCTTTTTGTAAGCTGAGACCATGTTGCTGAGCGATCAAGGAACTGTTCTGACTCTTATAGCAATTTGTGCTATGCTGAAATTAAAATATCATCGAAATAGGGACTACCCCTGGGAGTCCTTGGAAGAAAGCCTCTCCATTAAAGATTGGAAAATCCAGGGGCTATGCTCATCGCCAAACTGGAGGCGCCTGCACCTAAAAGCACCCTTGTGTGTTACTATAGTCTGTAGTTCGTCTGCTTGGTCATCTACAGGAACGTGTTGGTATGCCTGTGACATGTCTAGTTTTGCAAAATAGTCCCAGGTTGTAAAAGAAATGCAAAAGGTGTTGTATGACGGGGACTGGATGGGCGCGATTTCAGGGAGTCTTGTAATCAGCACAGATTCTCACGTATACGTCTTTTTTAAGTGGGTAACTATTTGGGGGTCTCTCCATTTCGTAAAAGTCACAGGCTCCAATACCGCCTTGTTTGATTAGTTTGTCTAGTTCCTTTATCCAACTTGGGGCGAGATTTTGCAAAGGCGCATCTACGAGGTTTCAGGTGATTGGTATGCCTGAGGATCTACATTGAATGATATTGGGGTGCCTGAGTAACACCCAACTCTTTGCTGAATACATCAACATAGTCTTTGAATAAGGTATCCACTTCAGTATTTAAATAGAGTGGATGCCCTGTTATGTTGAGGCCAAGAGCAGGGAACCAGTCTAATTCCTAACAGGCCTAGGGAGGGCACCATCCACTACAACTAGAGGCAAGTGACCTTTAAAGTTTTTGAATTGAATAAAAAACTTGCCTTTTCCGAGGACTGGGATGGTTCTGCCTTGGTAATCACGCAGAGTCAGTGGCAGTCGAGGAGCTTCTTCTTGATAAGTTTGAAGAAGCAGCACCTCTTTAGGTCTCCCGAAAATGATGGATAGAGCAGAGCCTGTGTCAACTTCCATCTTGCAGCTTTACCTTCTAGGGAAACGAAAAAATACTGATTTTGTTTGAGAGCTATTGTTTGTCTGATTGGAGTGGTAAGAGGATAGCAGTCTTCAACTTGCCTTTGAAAGATGCGGGTTGTCTGAGCCTCTGTTGTAAAAGTTTTCCCAGCTTGACAGACCTGGCTAAGTGACCCTTCCTTTAGCAATTCAAGCAGATGGCATTTCCTGAACTTGCAGGATGCCCTGAGGTGGTTTCTCCACAGTTCAGGCCAGATGGGCTGCTGACGGGGGGGGGGGGGTAGCGGCGGGCTGATGGGGGGAGAGAGTCTGGTTTTTTGCCTCGTTTCCTCCTAGAGGGGTTCTGTGTCTGAGGGGATTTATATCGTTTGATTCCTCAGAGCCCTCCTCTGGAGAAACCTCATCAAAATGGACTGCTGAGCTACTCTGTCTGATGGGGTTTCCCTGGATTTCTGCTGCAGACAGTGCAGATAGCTCAGCAGCCTGGGATTCTTCGATGGCTGACTGCTAGGGTTAGGTCCCTTTTGGCTAACCACCGCCTTTGCAGCCTTAGTCCCTAACTCCACAGACTATTTGGTCTAAAAGCATATCCTCTAGATAGTTCTCGAAATCCACAATGACCTCAGGGCAGCATATATTCACTGATAGTTCTCTCCTCAGCCTGAATTCATCGCCTGAAGGCATGCCTCCTTGCAATTTGAGATGGTTTTAGAGGGAATAATGATTGGAAAAGGATCTCTTGTCAACTCCCCCCAAGGAATTTCCCTGACAGGATGTAGAGCTAACCAACGCCATGCGGTGTCAAATACTGCAGCTCCGCAAAACTTAAGAAATCAGACTCTTTTTCCTATGGGCTCTGAAGCTTCAGTGAGGTCTATAGTGTCCAGGAAGCAGTCAAAACGGTTCCTATAGGACTCCCAAGTCTCAGCCGTCAGTCTGAAAGGTGGGAACGCAGGGTTTGAAGTCATCTCGTATCAGCGATGTCTATCTCCTCAGCGGGGAGGTTAAATTTCGTGCTTGCGAAATAGTGCCTGCGGCAGTGACAGTCAGCTCGTAGTGGCTTCAGCTCTTTTTGAAAGTGACTGAACTCAGCTGTTCTCGTCCGGCTGCCTCTTATTCGAATCCCACCTTCGTCACCAGTGTTGTAGAGCGGCGGTAATTATTGAGGCGGACACGGAGCTAACAGTCAAGTAACTTTATTACAAGAATAAAGGATTGCCGTGACTGCCGGGCTAACAGGCAGTCAGCTGGCGGCAACAACTAATGCCGTTTGACAGCTCCTTTTATAGCTGGCTGTCAAACAGCATCAACCAATGGGAGTGGTTCACACTCCCGCCAGAAGCGCAGACCAGAGTGAAGACTGCGTATGAATGCAACACTAGCTAATCTAAAATTCCTGGCAAAGCTGAAAATAAAAATAGCAACTTACCAAAAATTAGGAGTAGGCAAGTTGGGTGGTGCACATGCCAGGTAAGGAGTGAGTTAGCAGGGCGGGGAGGAGCAGGGAGGGCGGGGCCAGCCAGTGGCACAATTTGCTGGTTCTCTGAACTATGCAGAATTGTAACAGCTGGTTCTATAGAACCTGTCTGACCAGGTAGAATCCTATCCCTGGATACAGGGGTGGGATTCTACCAGTACAGGCAAACCCCTTGCTCCGAAGATCAGCTGTCTCTAAACTGGTTTGCTACGATGAGCATATGGGTCTGCCCACCCACCCCTACTCTTTCCTGTGCTTAGTTTCCTTTGTTTAGAGCACAGCTGATTCACTCAGCAAAGTGGTTTGCGCTCCTCAGCTACTTTGAGTCACAGAGGTAAGTATGGGCTTTTAAAAAATGTGGAGTGCGCACACGGAGCACAAATTTGACACTATCACCAAACCAGTTATTATACCGGTGGAATCCCATCCCAGGATATATAGGGTACACATTCCATTTCTTGAGCTCTCAGACCAAAGAAGTACACATGTTACATTGCATCATGCCCTTGTATGTGAAGTTCTGCATACCTCCATCCACCATCATAGACACAAGGACAGTTTTTTCCCGAACGCCATCACTCTGCTAAACAAATAATTCCCTCATTGCTATCCAACTATTTACAAAGTCTGCACTATTACTATTAATCTTCTCATCACTCCTTATCACCCATCCCCTCCCATTTGTGACTGTATGACTGTAACTTTGTCGCTTGTATCCTTACGATTTATATTGACTGTTTCCTAGTATGATTTGATTGCTTATTGTACCCTATGACTATTAGGATGGACATGTAGAAGTTGCTCATTTACTTCTTGATAGTGGTGCTCAAGTAAACATGCCTGCTGATTCCTTTGAATCTAATTTTTGATTCTCAACTCTTGACAAATGTATCTTTTCTTTTATGTATACTGAGAGCATTTGCACCAAGACAAATTCCTTGTGTGTCCAACCACATTTGGCCAATACAGAATTCTATTCTATTCATCTAAGACAGCAGGGAAATTTCTGTTTTTACAAAATGGATATCCCTTGTATAACTTTCAATGCCTGGGTTAAGTATCATCATTCCCTAATCATCTCATTGGTCCAATGACACTATTCTGCACCTGTCATCATCCTGATCTCATCATGGCTCACTATGGACCAAGCCATGTATTTTAGCATATTGAAGTGATGAACTACCTGGAAAAGTAGTTTAAAGTAGTTTGTGCAATGATCTTGCACAATAGTCATTTTATTTTAATCTGTGTCAGAACAATATTAATGAAAGTATTTGAGAACATAAAAGTGACGTATTTCCAACATTCTTTACATTGGAGAAAGTGGACCAGAAAAATCTTTTCATCTTCTTTCATAACATTAGAAGGGTCAACCAATGAAGCTGAGAGCTGTAGGACATAGCAGATAAAAGGAAGTGCTCTAATTCTTGATTTTTTACACAGTTAAATTATGGAAATGATTTTGAAATAATAGAAAATACTTGTAGCTCAGGTTTTAGATTCTGGCAGTGGTTTGTTCTCCAAGCTTGTTTTAATTTAGTTTCTGAACATTTCATTACCAGACGAAGTTAACATCATCATTAGGATTTTCTTGTCCTATTCTCCTTACCTTATAAATGTCTTGTGTGCCATTGCGGTTAGTTGGTCTGATTGGTTGTTAATTTGGAACTATATATAAATTCTGAGCAGCTGCTTGGTTCTCTTGTTGATTGGTTGTTTGAATGGTCTGGTTTCTTATATATTCATATGCTGGATCTACATTGATATTACCATCTGGCAGACTGTATAGGATAATAAGAACAAGGACAAATAGGCTGAAAAACAGCTTCTATCCCAGGGCAGTAACTCTATTGAATTCTACTGTATAGTGCAATATTAATGCAATATCAGGGGTTTTCAATTCAGTGTATAGCATGTGAAGAATGCGTGTTTGTGTTTATTTTCAATCATAATGTACACTGAAGATGGTATTTAATTTCATTGTACGAGGTACAATAACAATAAGTAAGCTAAACTAAAATATGTTTGTGAATTGCTCCTTTGGTAGAACGCTGCTCAGAATTTAAATATAGCTCCAAATGAACAACCAATCATATGACCAACTGACCACACTGGCAGGTAAGGCATTTATAAGCTAAAGAAAATAAGACATGATGATGGTCTTACCTAGTCTGATAACGAAACGTTCAGAAACTAAATTGAAACAAGTATGAGGATGACTATCAGAAGATCTGCCAATCTGGATACCTTTGAAGAAAAAATAAACAAAGAACCATGGAGGCAGAGCAGGGGTGGGATGCTACCGATTCTGCCTGGCTCTATAGAACCAATAACTCTGAAGAGCAGCAGACACAGAACCAGTTCTGTGTCTGCTGCTGTTTGGCCCACCCGCCAGCCCAGGATCTTACTTGTCCTTTATTTCCTGCTTTTTCAACCTCAGCTGCTTTGTGCGGCACAGCTGAAGTTGAAAAAGCAGGAAAAAGGTAGCTTTTCAAATGCTGTACACCCGTGCACAGCGCTTTTCAGCTGTCCGGGTGGCATAGCTAAAGGTTTTTTACACATGCGCACAAAACGTAGTCACCAAACTGGTAGTAACACTGATTGAATCCCACCCCTGAGGTAGAGCAGTAGATTGTCTATATATTTCCATCATTATCAGAGGCACCATGTTTCTCTCCATCAGTTGCTGACAAAGAACAGCACTAGATGTCTGTCTCACTCATGGATGAAATGTTTTGGAGATCCATCTCTGTATTACACTAGGTCCCACAGCAAACCTCAGTGTTGAGAAACTGCAAAGCATTGATTTGAATGGGCAGGACTGTGAGTTTATTTGACCTCCAAACTCTTGGAAGAGCGTCATGTTGCAACTAAATGAGTTAATCTGTGTTCGTTATGTACCCATACAGTGGAAAATTCAGTAGCAGTTGTTGCTTTAATACCTTGTTAAATTATCTCACTTTGCTGACTCTTGCAGTGGCATGAAATGGAAATTCATCACAGCCTTGCCTGTAGTAAGTAGCCTGACAGCTTATTAGAAGGCCTGGCAGGAGTGGAGAGGAAGGGTTACCAAACAATAGGGAGAACCTATAGAAAAAGTGGTCTTTTTCATATTGTGCTTCTCTGGATGTTTGGAATTCAAAGGTGTTCCATCCACTCAACATAGGAGGTCATGTAGCCTGACAGTAAGCAAAGAAAGCTTCAAAGTTAAGAGAGCCAGATTTATTTGACAAGTACAGATATCACAGGCTGTCACCTTCTCCTGACCCTCTGAATAAGTGTCTGCTATTCCCTCAATTTCATGAAGCAAATATCACAAATCATTGTTGAACTATG
Source organism: Laticauda laticaudata (assembly GCA_004320025.1). Lineage (NCBI taxonomy): Eukaryota > Metazoa > Chordata > Lepidosauria > Squamata > Elapidae > Laticauda > Laticauda laticaudata. Next base: position 6,165 of record BHFT01026353.1, read on the forward strand.
AAAAAATACATTATTTCGGTTAATTATGTATTTCTCTTCAGTGGGTAAAGTTGTAACACTGTGAGACATGGAGACAACTGCTCTCCCCCCCCCCCCNCCCCCCCCCCCCCATTATCTATGCCCTGCATATCTATATATAATTCTCTCTGTCTCTATTTCTGTCTGTCTCTATGTCTAAGTCTATCTCTATCTGTCTCTATCTCTGTCTGTCTCTGTCTCTTTCTATCTCTGTCTCATTCTGTCTTTCTCTCTGTGTCTCTGTCTCCATCCATTATTTATCATCAATCTATTCTTCCAAAGGGTCCCAATGGCACTGATCTTCATTGTAATGAAGTTACTGCAACCCCAATAATTTGAATTGCTCCCATTTTTAAACTTTTGAATGTGTGCCAATTACAGCTATATACAATAGTCAAGTGGGTAAACTGTTAGAAATGTAAGTCATCTAACAGCTATTTGGACTGGAAATATATAAACCAAGATAAACAATTTAATACTCTCTCTTTAAGAAAATGCAAAATTTGTAATTGGGTGTGGTTTCTCAAACGGCCATAAGATGAAGCCAGAAACCTGGGTTGTTTAGTCTTAGTCTCAGAAGAGAGTGTGTCTGAATGAGTCTCTGTTTCCTTCTGTTGGAGAGTATTCCCATTTCTTCTATTGGCTGCTATTCTTGAATTTAATGTAAGTGATACTGATACTGAACTGTTTTTGACACTGAACTTTGTTATTGGATTATCCCTGGATTGAAAACTAACTGATCTTACCTGTGAATGATTTTGGACTGCTTGTTTTGAACTTTGCTTAAACCTTTATCGAAAGTAAAAAACCCTACATTTACTGTACAGTGTATCTGTGTGGTGTGTGTGTATTATTCAAACACTTCTCTATATACATCTCCCTGTATGCACTCATTCTCCTAACAGGGAATTACCTCAACATAAACCATGTTTTTTTTTTTACTTTGGCTACTATAAGATGTGTTGACTTCAACACCCAGCATGCTGGCTAGGGAATTCTGGGAGTCGGAGTCCACATTTCTTAAAATTGCTGAAATAGCAAAAGCATTATTATATCCACAGTTCTATTTTCAATTGCCTTCCAAATAGTTGGAAGACTTAGGTGCAGTCCAATCTAACTCACTGGTTTGGGGATCTGGGAAGAAGGGGGCAGGGAGAGCCACCTTGAGTATTGCCTTGAGTTCCTGAAATGAAATATGCATTATAAATCAAATGAATAATTAATATCCAAAAGATGCTAAACCACTAGTGTATACAAGAAAGCCCTTTTCTTAAGCAAGCACCCTTCCTATGCTGCAGAGAAAATGGATGTAAACTGGGAAGGGGAGCCAAGTGCTGCCTGATGCATGTTGCTGATGCTTTCATGAATCAAGACATTACAGGTTTACCACTGTAACTATCAGCAAAAGGTTTACATGAGCATGTTTTATGACTTTGGTGTCAGAGGGCTATTTTGCCTAGAAAGTGGCTTTTTAAAAAAATGTCTATGTTTCAAAAGAGCACTAATCCTGGCTAGATAATTTACTTATGTTGCAGAAATGCAGGATGTGGATAACAGATAATCAGGGTTGGAAGGGACTTTATACAGGGGTGGGATTCAAATTTTTTAACAACCGTATCTGTGGGCATGGTTTAGTTGGTGGATGTGGCTTGATGGTCATGTGACTGGATGGACATGGCTTGGTGGTCCTGTTATTGGTTGGGCATGGCCAACTCAATATCACTCACATCGAGGCACTCATCTCCTCACCTGGCCTTTCATGACTGTGCGGATGCTACAACAGTCATAAGTGTGAAAAATGAACATAAGTCGCTTTTTTCAATGCCATTGTAACTTTGAATGGTAACTCCACACAAGCAAAGTACCAGCAAAGGAGGGAAAAAGAGAAATTCCAGAGACAGGCATTCTAGTCCTGCCAAGAATGTAATAAGGGTAAATGGAGAGACAGTTTTTGTAAGGAACACCAGAATGTTTCTTTCCTGCCTTCCTTACAGGATTAGGCCAGTAATTTCTTCTAACAACCGGTTCCCCAAACTGCTTAGCATGTTAACAATTGGTTGTAGCGAATAGGTGCAAACTGGTAGAAGCCCACCCTGACCTTATAGGTCATCTAGTCTCCACGCAAGCGGGAGACCCTACACCATTTCTGACAAATGGCAGTCCAATCTCTTCTTGAAAGTCTCAACTGTTGGCACTCCCACAACTTCCGAGGGCAAGCTGTTCCATTGGTTGATTGTTCTCAGTGTCAGAAAGTTTCTCCTTATTTCCAGGTTAAGCCCATGTCACACTGAACCAATGGATGCAAAGGGCACCTGGGAGGGTGGACCATACAGTCCCACTATGCTTGCACTGGAGGTTTATCTATCCCACTGCTATCCCAACACCCATACCGCACAGCTATTACCATCCACAGGTATCCTAACCATCCCAAAGCTATCCTTACCCATCCCACAACATGCAAAGGCTAAACCACTTTTCTAAAAGTTTCCCACCAAGACTTTATAAAACAAAAATGAAGGCAAGTCTGTGAACTCATACAATAGACTTTATCTACACAAGAAGCTATAAAACAAAAATGAGCTTCCTTGCACTCCTTCTGTGGTCCGCTCAGTCCTCAGGGGTGAAGGGTGTCCAGGTGCTATGGAGGTGGCTGGGCTGGAGCTGCTTGTCATCACCTAGCTCCTACGAAGCAGAAGCAGCAGAAGCCCAAGCCCAGAAGAGCGAGCCCCGTGCTGCAGAAGCCCCCAAGCAGAACCAGAGCTGAGGGCCAGGGGGCCGGGACCTGGTAGCCCCTGTCCCTCTTGCCAGGGCTGCAGCACGATGGCTGAGGCTTGCGTGTGCTTTCACCGGTTGTGGGTTGTGCGCTGGGACGCGCCTGCTGGCAAGGTGAGCAGCATTGGCAAGGAGCCGGCTAGGCAGGCTGGGCAGCAAGGCTGGCCAGGAGGCTGGCAGCAAGGCCTCTGGCAGCGGCATCAGGAGCTGGCCAGGCAGTTGGCAGGCTATGCACCAATCGCCGTCATGGCAGCAATCCGGTCGGCTCTTCCTCTGAATGACAACCCTGCTTCCGAGCTGCTCTCGTTTCTCCGTGGGGTGCACGCAACTGCATCCTCCCCGCATGCGCAATTTTTAACCCCGCCAAAGGCCATCCATTAGGCTTCCGCTGTGACATACTTCCGCTGTGCAATCCACTCTCATCTCCGCCTGGCCATCCCGCTCTGCATGCCAGCTTCATCCAATTCCGCGTCCCGCTTCTGCTGCATCCCCTGGAAGCCCTACGTGGATGTGCCATCCCTCCCATCCCCCGCTCGCATCCGCTGGGCTTCCGTTCCGCATCAGCCGCTTTCATCCAGCCCTGCGTCTCCCCCCGCTCGGCTCCGTGCTGTTACTCCGCCCCTCCGGTTATCGCAAATTTCTTGCCCCCCTTTTCGAGCAGCGGATACACAACGGATGGAAACATTTTTCTCCGTCCACTGTCGTCCTTTCTTGCATCCGTCTGGGCAAGTGCGACAACTGGCGCTTACAATCTCTCTTGTTCACGTCTCCATCCATTATTTTTCTTGTCTGACCTACAGCGATGCTTTTGAGAAAAATAGCTTGACCACCCTTCCTCCACTGTAGGCAAGTCCCTCAATCATTGGAAAGACCGCTATCCAATGTCTCCACCCTAGTCCCTCTCTTTACTAGAACTCACGTCAAGCCCAGTTCTCACAACTCGTCTTGGTTGTCACTGCTTTCTTAGCCTCCATCCCCTAACTCATCCCTGGTTGCCTCTTCCTCTGGACTTTTTCTAGAGTCTCAACTTCTTTTTATAACTGGGTGACCAATCAACATGTGGTGACCAAAACTGGATGCAGTACTCTAGGTGTGGTCTTACTAAGGTTTTATAGAGTGGTATTAGTACCTCACTTGGTCTCAACTGTATCCGTCTGTTCATGCAATTTAGGATTGTATTAGCTTTTGTGGCAGCTGCTGCACACTGCTGGCTCATATTTAGCTGATTGTCCACTAAGACTCCAAGTTCCCTCAAAGGCCTCTGTCTGATCTCTCCTGCTGTCCAAGGCAAAATAGCCACAGGGGCAGGGAGCATGCCCAGAAGAAGCAGCTAAAATGGTGAATGGGAGTTGAGTAATCCCAGCCCCTCTGCACATCACTGATGAAGTGTGTCAGATCACATCTATGACCAAGATTTTCTCCCTCTTTGAGGAAAAATGCTGTTTTAAGACTAGAACAGCTAAAGATTATTTTAAACTGCTTCCAATGTGGGTTGTGGAGGATAAAAAAGCAGTTATGACGACACTTTTTTTTTTAAAGATTACTGGGACATATTTGGGCTGCAGTTAGGAAAAATGAGATGTCAGCCTCTTGGGATAAATTAGAAAAGAGTCACAACCAGATGAGCCGATTCTACTTTATTGTAAAGCTAGATTGACAGAATGTGAAATTAAAATTTCCCCTACCCCCTGTCTGTTTACAACCCAAGAAATTAGGGTCGGTCTCTTCTATTCCTCTTGCTCTGCCTACTATCCAGCTGCAGGCTATGCTGTCTCTTATCCTTGCAATTTCTCTTGAGCCAGTCTTCCAAAGCCTTTCTCACATACCATTACAAAGGATGAGCACATTCTTGTGTACTCAGCAAAGTCTATCTCCTTTTGGCTTACTTAAAATTCTTTGCTTTTTTTTTTTTTTTTT
>BHFT01026353.1:10895-38814 GCA_004320025.1 Laticauda laticaudata
TTTTTTTTTTTTTTTTTGCACTAGTTTGTGCTTGGGCAAGACTTCCATTTTTTGAAGAAAGCAATTTTTTTCTTCAGCAGAATGTCTATCCCTGCTTATGAATCAGTCTGCTCTCCTCTTGGGTCTGTTTGGTATCTTTGTGCATCTGAAGTTTAGACAGTGCAGTTCAGATATGTTTATTTGTAGGATGGCCACTCAAATGGCAAAAATGCAGCTCTAGACAGCATGCTGTAAACTCTACAGTAATTTTCAAACATTTGGGGGAAAATGATTTGAAATGATTTTAAAATATGCAGAAATGTCCTCAGTTTAAAGGTATAGTTGGCATATTTTTCTCAAAACAAGTATGATCAATATTATTTAAATATTAAATCAAATTTTGAGCCAAGATGTCTATTAGAACAGTTGGGAAGTAATAAATGAATGTCGAAATCCCAAGAGTTCTTTCTTTCTTTTTTCTCTTTCCCGCCTTTATTATTTTTACAAATAACTGAAGTCAGCAAACAAATCCAGCACACCTTCCTCCTCCTATTTTCTCCACAACAACAGCCCTGTGAGGTGAATTGGACTGAGAGAGAGTGACTGTCTCAAGGCCGCCCAGCTAGCTTTCATGGATAAAACAGGATTAGAACTCACAGCCTGGTGCAAACTAACATTTGTACAAAAAGGAGAGAAAGCCGAATTTTTCTCCAGAACTTTTGAGCATTAGTGTTCATCAGCCCCTAACTAAGTTGCCAAATGACAAAGCACCGTGGAAATAGTGGTCTAAAAAAATCAGGAAGGTAACTAGATGTTTTTTTCTAGGAGTTTTGCTTGATCAATAATTTACTGAAGTGTTTAAGCAACTTTATTCTGCTTGCTTGGTAGGATGAGAAAACAAATTATTCTGCTTCTATCACCATTTAGCACCTCTTCTTTCATCCCAAAGGTGGTTTTTCAAGAGGCAACTGGACTTTCTTGTTTTTCTTTGAAGATGTTTCACTTCTCATCCAAGAAGCTTCTTCAGCTCTTGGATAAGAAGTGAAACATCTTTAAAGAAAAACTAGAAAGTCCAGTTGCCTCTTGAAAAACCACCTTTGGGACAACTATGACCTGAGTAACTGAGAATCTCCGTAGATACCTCCTCCTTAGACTTTAGCAACCCTTCAAAGAAAGAATATGATTCTTGTCAAGGGGAAAAAAATTGACTGATTTGCCTCAAACAGGTACGTTGTGTTCCTTTGATCCTCACCTGGCACTTGCAATAGCAACAGCATAGCAATAGCATTTAGACTTATATACCACTTCAAGGTGCTTTTACAGCCCTCTCTAAGTGGTTGCTAAAGTCTAAGTCAACCTTGAGTCAACCTTGAGCCTGGTGAGACTCGAATTGCCAAATTGAAGGCAGCTGGCATTCAGCATAAATAGCTTGTAGTACTCCATTCTAACCACTGTGCCACCGCGGCTCTTAAACCAGAAAACACTTGCTATTCCTGGTTGTTAGTATCAGAAAAGAATTCTCCATATCCAGATAGAGCTATGCAAAAGCCTCTTTTGACTACTTCTAATGCTATCAGGACCACTTAAAGTAAGTGAAGCAGACTTCACTCTGAAAAGTCAGAGAGACTTACTGCTTTATAGAACTGTTTTGAGGGGTGGTTTTGCTTGAGTCCATCTTGAAGCAATGCTCCGCTTGAAGGACATAGTCCTATAAACCAATCCTCAAGACCTTCACTGATTTCCTGGCTGATCCTAATCTTCAGCAGTAGAATTTTATAAAATGGCAGCATTTCCCACCTATTTCCTCATTAATGAAGATCTGCTGGAATCAAGCTGAATGTGTTATTATTTCTTTGGGCAACTTTTCTATATCTGCTTGGATAATATTATGTACAGTATCATGCCAGGGCAGCCTGACACACTCAGCAGTTCCTATGATAAGTGGGGAACTTTATTAATAGGGCACATTAATATTTTTTATAGATAAGAGATGCCTGGACTCATCTTCAGAATAAGATAGTGCTTTTTATAATAGGTGTTGGACTTGATGACTAGAACTTTCCATGATTGCCATAATTGCTGATAGTAATCCTTTGGTAAACAAGTTATATGCAGTCTCTGAGGTCTAAGAAACCTACCTTCAGTTTGAATAACACACAATAGATTCATGGGTTGATCAACTATACAATGTACCAGAGTCCTGAATTTTTGCACTGATTTTTTTCCCAGGTTAAAAAAAAGTTCAAATATTGCAAAAACCTCTTATTGCTTTCTTCTAAAAAAATTAATTAGAATTAATAGTCCTGGTATATTTCTAATTTTATGTTACTTTTAAGATATTTCATTCATGACATGATCCTGGTTAATCTGGAATCATTTACTGAGGACAAGATAATTCTATACTGATAAGTAAATTTGGAGAGTAGGGGGAGAACACCTCCCTTTCTTAAAACAACCTGATTAAATCCTACTGCATATTCATGTGCATCTCAAGCTGAATATTGTCAGTATGCTGAAAATCTGGTTTTTCCCTTTGCAATGCATTCCATTATTCAAGAATGAATATACACAATTGAGAAGTGCACATCAAAACAAGTATATGTGAATGGGGATTTAAAGTAGCACTGTCAATCAGTAGTGGATTTTCTTGTAATCTCACAGTCAGATTCAACTGGCTGTCTTGCTTGATTCTGAAGACAAATCCATTGCTCAGTGGGTAAAATAAGATTCCGTTCCCTTTTCTTTTGAAGCAACATCTTTAGCACCATAGGAAGCAATTGAGGAAAACAATCCCTCTCCCAAATAATTAGAGAAGAACATGATATTCAATTGATGCTCCTAAATACTAATCTTAAACTTCAGGGAAAAAAAAACCTGGAGTTGTGTGTGGTGGTATGATTCACATTCTCAAGACCTGAGGGGTGTGAGCTTTTTTAATTATGTCTTATGCAACACAAGACCCCTCTTCCACCCAGGGCATGGCACAAAGGCAACACAGTCATATAAGTAAGAAAAGTCCCTTTAATATCTCCAACTTTGCCCCCAGTGTCTAGTTACTTTCACCTGGAGAAAAAAACTCTCCCAAGAACAGTCTTTAAGTGGAGGAAATTCAGTCTGAAAACAAAGTACATATAAACTCTAAATAAAAATCTACACAAACCATGCTGCAGCAATTAACTGGACAGGGCAGGATAAGGAATTGCAGACTGCAAAGGCCAAAAAAACATACACAGTTTGGGAAGACACCAGGAACCCAGATAAGCCTCAACAAAACAAGATAATACACAATTTGCTGTGTGCAAGCTCCCTTTTTAAACACTGTGTTTCCAGCTGCAGCTAATGAAGAGAATCAGGGCCCTTTCCTACCCCATAAGCCATGCAACTCACGTTGCTCTCTTCTCCATTCCTCCTTGAGTGCCCTAGGATGAAGAGGGGGTGGGCCTGGATCTTCCTCCGAATTTCCTCTGCCTTGCTCTACCTCCTCACTGCTCTGCCCAGCCGGACTGTGCCCTTCCCCAGTTTCTTCCACAACCAACAGAGCCATACTCCCACTCCCTGTCAGCTACTCGGCCTCCCCCTTGGAATCAGATTGTGACAGGGGTATGACACAGTACTTCTCTCAGCCAGATGTGGTCTTCTTCTGCATGCCAGCTGTGCATGCACAGAAACCCATTTCCCCAGCAAAGGGAAGCTACCACTTGCCTCTGTTGCTTGGCAGGCTGGGACCAGACTGCTTTGCAAACCCTTTGCTTTAAAAGAATCCTTCACACAAAGCACGCTTTGGAGGATTTGCAGAGCCCCAGAAAAGACATTTGGCATCACAATGTTAAAGGAGAAAGCAGCTTTCTGATCTGATGCCAGGAGAATGTGACAACCTGATTATTCAGTCTTAAAAACATGAGAGAATAGGGCTAATTTGAGGGTGGCAGTGCTTTGAATGGAAATAGATTGCGATTGACAAGCATTGGCCATTTCTATATGTCCCGTTTAGTGGCCTTAATTATTCTGAGAGTCCAGTTATATATTGAGCCAAGCTTTATAACTTCTCTGCAAATGCCAAGAAAGCAAGAGAAATGGAGAACAGAGTAACACTTGCAAAGAATATCCAAGTGGCTGGCTTTCATTTTGGTTAGAGGCCTGATGGGGTTCACATTTTTTTACTACCAGTTCTGTGGGCATGGTTTGGTGGGCATGGCAGGGGAAGGTTACTGCAAAATGCCTATTCCTTCCCCACCCACTAACCTGCTTTTCAGCTCTGTTCTCCTGTGCAGGGCAATAAAAGAAGATCCAGCCAATCAGCTGGGACTCAGGAGGCAGAGAAAAGATAGGGGCATTTTAAGCAATATCTAATTATCTATTGTTTCTGCTTTTTGTGTCATTCTGAACAAAATTCATGTTTTCCATGTATAAGAAAGAACCATACACACCCACACCCACACCAATATATTCTTCTTCTTTAGACATAAAAACTTTTTTAAAAATGTAATTTCCAAGGCCTGGATAAAATTTTTATTTCAGCCTCGGGCTTTAATCCCATATAGCATAGAAGATAAAATCTTGCTATAATTAATAATGCTATATAATAAAATAATTAATTTTAAATAAGCCTTTTTGTCTTTATTGCAATTTGTTTATTTAGCATAATCTATCTGACCTGTAGAACATTCAAGTGTTTTCATCTATTTATTTTGACAGACCCTTAGCCAGAGAGCTGATTTTCTGGTCATTTCCGCTATCATCCTGCCACATTTTTTTAAAGGCCCAGTCCCACTGCACTTACAGATGCAAAGAAGATATAAAACGTTAAAAAAAGCTTGCCATTCATTGGAAAACGCTATGCATCTGTTGTGTACTAAGTGCATACGTGTTTCATATGCTCTATCCGTCGAGCATCCATCCAGAGTGATTTCATCCGCGCAAGAAGTTTTGAGCTGCACAAAACTTTGTGAACGGATGAAATGTATATCCGCAACATATACGGGAACAAACATTCTATGTTCTGTTATCATCCATTAAACGTCTGCTGTATCCTCTCTGCATCTTCTGGCCATCCCTCAACTCACATCCGCTGCAGCTGAAAAAGAAAAGGAGAAAACAAAAGGTACACGGAACGTCTGCACAGCGTTTACTAGCACAGAAATAGAAAAGATGTAAGCGTATGCATCTCGTATATAAAGTATTCAAAATGGACAAAATGTTTGTATCTGGGATGTATCTCATATATTTAGGATGTCTGGAAAATGTCTAGAGTATGTAGAAGGACACCTAGCGCAACCGATATTTTCTATAAAAAGGGGGAGAAAATCATCTGGATCTCAGTATGAGTCCAGCAGCCATAGTGTACAGATCTCTTCACCCTTGGTCTTCGTCTTCAAACATCATCAATTTGTCCTCCACCATGGATGATGACACAGTCCGTATGATAGCTGCACTCATTCATCACCAGACAAAACCTGTTCAGACTGTTTACCTTTTATACAGAAGGAGAAAAAGGAGACGTCCAAGAGCTGTGTGGGTCCGAGGATGGATCGTGAGAAGAATGGAGTTTGGACTGATGACCAGTTGATGGTGGAGCTGAGAATGAAGACACTCGTGCATTCCAGCACTTCATGAGGATGCCACCAGCCATGTTTGACGAACTTGTACAGTGTCTGAGACCCAGGTTGACCAAGCCTAGCACCAACTTCTGTCCCAACCTGGACCCCGGACTGAAGGTGCACTGACTCTGTGCCACCTGGCCTCTGGAACCACATACAGAAACATGCAGTATGCATGGAGGGTGCCACAAACAGCATCAGCAAAGTGGTCAGAGAAGTGGTGCAGGCCATCATCAAAGAATACTTGGAGGAGCTCCCCAAGTGCCCACCACTGAGCAAGGCTGGAGAAAACTTGCAGAAGAGTGATATCAGAGGTGGAATTTTCCCACACCATTGGAGCCATAGATGGGAAGCACGTGCCTGCAAAGCTCCAGCCAACTCAGGGTCCACTTATTTCAACTACAAGGGCTTCTTCAGTATCATCCTCTTTGCCATGGTTTGATGCTGACTACGTTCATCTACATCAATGCTTCAGGCAACGGGTCAGCTTCAAGATGGCCAGGTATACAACAAAGTGACCTCAAGGATGGGCTGGAATGCAACCTCATCATGGGTTTTCCAGATCCAGAGCCCTACCCAATGACACACAAGATGTGCCCAACTTCATTGTTGGTGATGACGCCTTCTCCCTCAAACCTACCTCATGAAGCCGTACACTTCAAGATGCCTCACCCGTGAAGAGAGGATCTTCAACTACAGGCTGTCTAGGGCAAGACGGGTGGTGGAGAATGCCTTTGGCATTCTGGCCAACAGGTTCCAGATACTTCTCACCACCATGCAGCATGATGGCACAAACTGTGAGCAGCATGTGGAAGCTTGCTGCATCCTGCACAATCTCATGCGCACCCGCTACCCAGTGTTGCAGAACAGATTTGTTGACCGTCAACAAGGGAATGGGGACATGGAGCCTGGTGAATGGAGGCAAGGACGTAACCTGACAGACACTGTGGATGTACAAGGCCCAACAGAGCTTCACGTGAAGGGAAGAAGCAGCACAACCTCCTGAGACACTGGTGCAACTCCCCAGCTGGAGTAGTGGAGTGGCAAGACAGGATGATAATGAATTAATGGATGCTTCCTTGAGGCTGTCGCATAACACTGATGTGCCATGTATGTTGAGTGGCCCTACAATGAATAGGGCTTGTTATAAGAGCTTTGTTTATTTTAAAATGTGTTGATCAATGAATAAATTGTTATTGAAATAAAGGTCCATATGTGTGGCAGCTGGGATGGTGGACCATACGGTCCACTATGCTTGCACTGGAGGTTTATTTATCCCACAACTATCCTTATCAATCCCACAAGTATGCAAAGGCTTAACCATTTTCTCAAGTTTTCACCAACACTTTATTAAGTAAAAAAAATGAACCAAGTAAACTAAGTGTTTTAAGCAAAGATAACCTTTATTAACTTTCTTAGGTAAACTTTATGATTTTATTAAATAAGCAAAATGAACAAGTAAACTTTATTAAGTGTGTTAAGCAAAGATAACCTTTATTAACTTTCTTAGGTAAACTTTATGACTTTATTAAAATAAGTAAAATGAACCAAGTAAACTGTATTAAGTGTCTTAAGCAAAGATAAACTTTCTTAGGTAAACTTTATGACTTTATTAAATAAGCAAAATGAACCAAGTAAACTGTGTTAAGTGTCTTAAGCAAAGATAAACTTTCTTAGGTAAACTTTATGACTGTATTAATTAATGACTGCTATTAAATTATGACTGTATTAAATAAGCAAAATGAAGCAAGTAAAGTGTCTTAAGCAAAGATAAACTTAACAAGTAAACAACTCAATCTCTGATACTATTCTCAGTCACTCTGAGTCATGTCCATGGTCTCAGCTGTTAAAGCGAACAGGGACTGTGGAGGTGGCTGTGGCTTGAGTGCTGGTGTGAGGCACCATTTGGGGTGCTTGGCCCAAGGGTACAACAGGTGGTGGTGTGTTCAGGAAGCTATCCGAGAGCTGACTCAGCCCGTGAGGTTGAGAGGCCCTTCATCAAGGACTTGAGATGTCAGGCCCAATACTGATGACAGATTGTCCATTGACGGCTTGGCTGTGGGGTGGAGGAAGGGTTGGGAGGAGTGTAGTGGGGCTGTCTGGTCTGCATCTGGGTGAGGACTGGTGTCTGTGGCATGCGATGAACCTGGGCCTGGACTGGGAAGTTCTGCTTTCTGTGTGGGAAGTCCTGGTAGTTGTAGCCTTGGTAGGTGAGGGGCTGTTGAAAGCCTTGGAAGGGCTGTGACATCACCTGAGGTGGAGGAACAGACCTGGACTGGGTAGGAGCAGCTTCAGCGGGCCTTGAGGGTTGTGCAGAAGTGTTGTCATCTTCTGCTTCATCACCTGGTACTGAGCCTCGGCAGGTCCCTCATGGTCTGGCTCACGTAGGTGATGAAGGGCTTCGGCCCGAGGATGCTCTGTCTAAGTGGACCAGCTGAGAGAGAAGTTCTGTGCTGGTCTTCATTGTGTCCTGATCTCCAACAGCACACTGTGGTCCTGTCCCTCCAGTCCGCCTGCATCTTCTGGAGCTGGGGGTGGGGGTGGGGTGGGTTGGCCTCTGGGGGCTGCTGCTTCTTCCTCCATTTGTGACAGCAGGGCATCATCCTCCACGGGATCCTCCAAGTCTGCCGGCATGGGGAGTGCAGCTGTCGGGGGGGTCTCTGCTGTGGGGCCCTCTGAAGACACCTGCCTGGACAGGGTAACTGGCTCCTGGCTGGAAGAGGACTGGCTGTCTGTGGGCTGTCTGAGAGAGAGGGGTCTCAGAGGGGCTTCTCCTTGGTGGCAGATCTCACCCTCCAGGAAACTGCACTTGGCCATGAATTGATCTCCTGGTCAGTGAGCTTGACAGCGGCCTGCCCGGATTTTTTGAGGCGCAGCTTGCCATACCAGGTGTGCATGTGCTTCCACCATCCAAGGAATACTTCTGCAGTGTACCCCAGGCTCTCTGCCTTGTCTCTCCAAGCTGCCTGCTTTTCTTGGTGTCCCGATACAGTCTGATGCCCTTTCTCCAGAGGTACTCGTTCTCCCTCAGCCATTTCAGCACCTCCTCCTCATGCTCCTCGGAAACAGTGTACTGTTTCCTCTCTCCCTTCTCCTTCCCTTGCCTCTTCCTCCCTCTGGCAGGGGCTTCAGCGGGGCCTTCAGGGGCTTGGCAGCAGGGCCTTCAGAGGGCTTGAGCAGCAGGGCCTTCAGGGGCTTGAGCAGCAGGACCTTCAGCAGCAGGGCTTTGAGGGCCTTGGGGCTGGTCCACCACAGCAGCAGCAGCAGCTTCAGAGTCAGTGCCAGGGGGTGGGATGCTGGTTCTGGCCTTCTTCACCTTGCCAGGGCTTGAACAAGTAGGCATGGGCTTCCTCTTCTTGCCTGACTGATGAACCATGGTGTTCCTGCAAGATGTATGTGGCAGCACGTCTTTCCATTGTATGCTGATGTGTGTGTGCTGAATCCTTTATATCCACGGAGCTGACGCAATTCATACTCCCCGCATGCGCAATGAAAGCTTTGCATCCAATATACTCCCACGCGGATCCCTATGCATCCGCCCCTTCTGCTATGCATCCGCTTTGAAATTCTCCCCCGGAACCCCTTTGGAGGTGTCATCCGCTTCCATCTGCTTTCATCCGTTAGGCTTCCTATGAACATCCGTTGAACATCCCCACCACATACTACGCACGTCTGTTCTTTTCCGTTTTGTTTATGCAAATTTTTGCCACTTTTTGGAGCGGATGACGATGGAGCCACCCCTGAAATTTTGCTCATCTGCTGTGTCCTTTATGCATACGTTTTGCGTCTGTCGGCCAGTAGGACCAGGCCTTAAATAGCTGATGCTGTTTTTACACTTTTCACTTTTGTCCAAAATGGATATTTCATTCATTGAAATTTTCCCAGTGGGAAAAAAAGCTATCTGCAAAAAATAAAAAAATAAAAAAGAAATCTAAGACTCAACCATGGCAGGAATCTGGCAAACACAAATGGAAAATTACAGAAACGGAAATTAAAAATTAAAGGTAGCAATAGAAATTCCTTTTCACCCACACTATGTCAGGATATCATCAATAAAAAAATTAGATAAAACACCCTTTTATAAGGTGTAGGTGTGGAGAACAGAATATGTCAATTGGTAACCATAATCTTTCCTATTTCCTTTCTCTATTCGAAAAAAAATTAAAATTGGCTTCCAAATCCACAAATGCCACCTTTGCAGCTTTTAGAGCAAGATGAACCAGACTGGGACAGTAGACAAATATTATACTTCTTCCTAAAACCTTTAGATGCAATTGCATGATTCGTTTATATCCTCCCTGGGAACAAAAGAATGCAGTTGGCTGGGAAATCAAATTTGGATGACAGTTTTTTTAAAAGTGGCTTGCTATCTTTTTAATAAATATGGACAGTTTCACCAAGGATCCAGCTAGTACACCTGTTTCATTTATATATGGAAGCATTTTAGCAAGGAACTGTGTAAAGTCTTTCAGAATCTTGGCAGACAGCATCTCCTCCATGTTTTGAACGAAAAAGGTATGGATTTCAAAACCTATTTAATTGTAACCCATAGCCCTGGAACAAGATTCTTCCAGTTCTGCCATAGGTATGGAAAGTATGAGTGCCCCAAGGTCAGATCAAAAATCTCCCTAAACTATCTACAAGCAGGGATCTGGTGACCTTACCTTATCTCTTCAGATGAGCCTAGTTCCCAGCTTCCTGTTCTCCAGGAGAGCCTGGCCCAACCTTGAGTGAATATTCCTTTTGTTTTGTTCGAAAACACACGAGGTAGACCGGGTTCCAACAACAAAAGGTTTTATTCGAACAGTAGTATAGACCGGTTCAACAACAAAAGGTTTTATTCGAACAGTAGTCAGAATAGGAACAGTTGGCTGTAGCCGCAACCAGCCTTTTATACAGGCTGGCCTGCTTGCTTTACGCCTATGGTATTTCTTTAAATTTGCCGCCTTTCAGCAGCTCTTTGGATTGGTTCCTAGTGAACCATATCACTTCTTACATTTTTGAACCAATCAGAACAGTAGCCTAGGATTAAACCACTTGCATATTAGAACACCCCTCCCCTCTTAGTTTGGGTCCTACGTGGTTACGTAGTCAGCAGGTAGAGGGGCTTTCCGAAAACCCGATTAGACTTGCCGGGTTCATTCCTCATGAAGACTTCGACGGTTCGGATGGGGCTGCTGTTTCTTCTGATCTTTCGCTCAGGAAACCGTTGGAAGGGTGACGTCGGCCATTTTGGCCGTCGCCTGAGTTTGCTTAGGCCGGGCGTTTCGGCCGCTCGCCACCCGTTTCCAATTGGGCAGGTTGAGCTGGCCTGGCTGTCGCCCCTTCCGGACGGGCTTCTTCTTGCAATCTCTTCAAACAGTTGAGTCTTTTATTTGCTCTTTGTTGGTAATAATCGTTTGTTTTAGTTTTAAACGGTTCTTTTATTAAATTCTCGGCCGTTCCCCCCTTCCCTGGTTTTGAGGTTTATTTGTAATTGTCGGCGATTGGTTGTTGTTGTTCTGTTGGCCGTTCAATTATTCGGATCGAAGCTGTGGTCTATGTGCCGCTTCCAACTCCCTGCCATCGTCTACCGTTAAGCGGTAGGATTTGGGGCCTGTAAGGTTGAGTAATTTGTCCAGTACCCACAATGGTTCACCCGGTGAAATTTTTCGCGGTTATACCACGGTCGCCTAACTGGAATTGTCTAAACTTTGGTGGGAGGAAACCAGGGGGTGTTTTTCCCCGGGGTTTAAAATCTGGGTTTGTAGTTCTGTCAAAGTTTTGAGCGGTAATTTTCTTCCCATAAGTATTTCCGCTGGGATGTGTTAGTGGACTGTACTGGGTGTTATATGCTGGAGTACAGTGTTTAGTAATCGTGTACTGTTTTGTTGGACATCGCCTAGTCCGACTCTAGTCCCTTCCTTTGTAAATCGACCATTCTTCGGCTTCTGCGTTTTGCAAGCGATGGGCCGGCGCTGGTTAGGGCATTGCCATTACTAGGGAGGCTAGGTATTGCTCGAAGGGGCAAGCTTGTTAGTTGTGGTCCATTGTTCCAACCAGAACGTCTGGGTGGACCGGGGTAGGTGGTCGAGATGAAGTGGTTGCGTAATCTAACTAACATTTCTGTTGTCGGTTTGATGGCATGAGTTTTACTTCAAGCCAATTTGAGTAGTTGTATCAATCGACAACCTATGAAATTTTATGCCCCTTACGGGCGAATCTATTTGGATTCTAGACCATGTCCCCTAGGGGTTTCCCTACGCCGTAATGGTTGGTGGGGAGTAATCTGATTTTCTGGCATTTATGACAAGAGTTCACCAATACTCTATGTCTTTATTCAATGCTGGCCACCACACATAGCGCCTGGCAGGCTTTTTCACTTTTGACCAGCCCAGGTGACCCTCGTGCAACATCCCTAGTTAATTCTGGGCTGCAACTTGGCTGGGATGACCACCCGATCTCCCACAGCAAACACACCTTTAGTCATAGATAGTTCAGTCTGTCTGGAACCGGAACCGGCTTTAAAAGTTTCACGTTTTTTGCGTCTCCGGCCAGGCCTTTACGCTACCCAGCCAAATACGGGCAGTCAATGAAAGTCCTTTAGCGGTGGGCTCTTGCACATCATAGGCGGAATGGGTAATCGGGGCAAGGTCTCTTTAATTTGGCACGATGGTCATCGCTGGTCTGGGTCTTCCTCAGGAGTTGGGTAGGGGTTGCTCTGCTTCAAAGCGTCCGCATGGAAAATTTGTTTCCCTGGTCGATGCGTCAGAGTATTAGAATAGTTGCCGAGGAACTCTGCCATCTAAGACATTCCTTGGTTGACAGTATTGTTAGGCGTCGGCTGTTCCCGCCCAAAATTCCCAACAATTGGTTTGTGGTACCGTTTAAATTTGAAAAACCCGCCCCGTACATGATATTCAATGAAGCGTTTTTACTCAGCGGACAATTGTAGGCTTCCTGTCCAGTTGGACTGTTAATTTCTTCAGTCTTTGATAGAAGTCCTAGAATAGTAGCGACGGTGTGCTTCTCTGCCAGCAGGGAGTGGTGGCTTATAGGACGGCCCCTACTCCAAATGGTGAAAGCGTCGCAGGTCACTCTTAGAGGCAGTGTTGTTGCTAAAATTGGATGAGAACGTTTTGTGGTGTTAGCAAAACTTTTTTAATGTTCTGGAAAAGCCTTCCTTCTCTTTGCTACCCCAAGTTCCAGTTTGCTTTTATGCTAAAAGACGCTTTGTAACGTTCAGCTCATAGTGGCCTTGTTTGGCAGAAATACATGATAGAAGATTAATAAGTCCTAAAGGCTTGTAGTTCTTGTCTTTTTACTCGCGTTCAGGTGCTTCTTGTATTGCCTTGACTTCTTATCTGTGGGGTTGGATGCCTCACCGTCTATTGATAGCCCAAGAATTCAACGTTTTTTTTTTTCATTAGGCAGCATTTTTCCCTTTTTTACTTAAGGCCAGTTCCCTAAATTTTGGTACAGCACTTCTGTGATTTCTATTTTTTAGTTGGGTCTCGTTCTCTGGCCGAGATGAAAGACGTCCGTCAAATAGGGAACTACCCCTTGTATACCATTAAAGAGGCGTTTCCATCAGACTCTGAAAAACGCCCGGTGCCACACTTACTCCAAATGGAGTCAGTGGGCATTGAAAGCCCCGCTTGTGTGTGACATGGTGTTGCCGCTTCTGCCGTCTCTGCGGTCCACGGGAAGTTGCTGATAGGCTTGTGCCAAGTTCCAGTTTTTAGCAAAAATTTTCCTTTGCCAGGAGGTGGAGCAAATGTTGGACTAACTGGCACTGGGCGTATGCGCGTTGGTTGTACAGGCATGGTCAGGTTGCTTATAGTCACCACAGAGTTCTAATGGACCCTCAGGTTTTATGGGTGTAACAATAGAGCGTTCCCATTTGGCATGGTCCACTGGTTCTAACACCCCTGGCTACTAGTTTGTTGAGTTTTCTCTATCTTAGCCTTAGTGCAAAGGGAAACTCGTCTTGGCTTTTAATCTTCTCGGGGCTATCTGGGATCTAGGACTAAAAGAGATAGGTTTCCCTGATCTTTGCCCAATTAAGCCGTCGAAAACGTTCTTGGAATTCGCGGATGATGTCATCTTCCCAATTTGGGTAGCATTACTCGATCAAACCCCCGGTTCATCCGATGCCCAAGGGTGCGACCATTCGATGCCCAGGAGGCTCGGTCTGCCCGGTTGACGATGGTTAGCGGCAGTCTTTTGACGTGTTGCTTATAAGTGACTTAAAAAATTGTCCCATGCCAATTACAGGGATCTGGTTTCCCTGATAGTCCTTTAGAATTCAAAGGTTGTTTTTTAATTGTCGGATTTGATGTCTGGGATTCAGCTTTTTGATAGTATCCCAAAGAAACCATCAAAGGAAGACCCGGAGTCCACCTCCATCTTACAGGGCTTCCCTTCGATGGTTACAGTCACTTTTAACCTTTCTTTGCCGCTTTTCCGTCTGGCGCTTTTCTATAGTGACGGTTTGGTGGTGATATTGGGCTCGTTTTCTTTTTGTTGCCACTTTCTCTCCGCTCGTTTAGGCTCGCTCGCTGCTTGGGGAATTTCTGCGTCCGTGGGTTATGTTTCTTTTATTCCTGCAGACTTTCTCGTGTGTCGTGTTTTTTACAGTACCTGCAGATAAGCACGAGAAATCTGCATTCGGCTCGGCATGGTTTCCTCCGCAGCCAGCGCATTCCCGCCATTCCTTTTTTCGGCGCTCTTTTTTAATTTGCGAGCAGACGGTGGCCTCGTGTCTTCCTTCGCTTGATTCGGTTTCCTCTCTCGGGACTTCTTCGAATGGGTGGTGGTGGTAGGCTGGCTTCCTTTCTCTGGTTGGGTTTCTTCGCCATTTTTGTTCATTTTTTTTTATTTGGACCGCCGATTTCTTTGCGGCTTTTGGGCACCATGGCTTCCGCGATTGCTTCGGTCAACAGTGATATTGGGCTTGTTTAACAGCTTACTTTGTGCTGTAACTGTCTCTGAGCCCTAATACCACGCGATCTCTCATCGCTTCGTCGATGTTGAGCAAAATGTGCACTCACCCCCTATTTGCCGTTAGAGCAGCCACGAAAATCGGCGACGGGTCTCCCCATCTCGCTGGTTCGCGGGTAGGAAGTCATGCCGCTTTATTAAGTTGACACTGCCGGAGCGAGTGTCTTTGAGGATTCTTTGTAGTTCTGGCCACGTTCCAGTTGCTTAAACGTGCTCGGGGCTTCGCAAGGGCCTTGGCACTTTAAAAAAACCCGTTGATCCGCCAATGGGTGAGGAATACAGCTTTGGCTTGCTTGATTCCGAGAGTCATCTATTCATTGCTTCCAGATACATCTGGGAAGCGATCTGTGTATGACTCCCAATCCTCATCGTTCGGGTTGAAGGGGTGCGGGCGGTGCGTTGCTTCCAGAAACATCTCTGCTGGAGTGTCTGGCTCCTATTCACCGCGTGCAGGTTTTCAGCGTTCAGGGACGAATCCCACCTTCGTCGCCAGTGTTTTGTCGAAACACACGAGGTAGAACCGGGTTCCAACAACAAAAGGTTTTATGTCGACAGTAGTCAGAATAAGGAACAGTTTGGCTGTAGCCCAACCAGCCTTTTATTACAGGCTGGCCTGCCTTGCTTTCAGCCTATGGTATTTCTTTAAATTTGCCGCCTTTCAAGGCAGCTCTTTCGATTTGGTTCCTAGTGAACCAATCCACTTCTTACATTTTTGAACCAATCAGAACAGTAGCCTAGGATTAAACCACTTGCATATAGAACACCTTTCTACTCTCCTTTCATCTTTAAAGGATCTTTTTGAGACCTCATTTTCCTTTGCAAGGGAGCTTTTATTAGACAACATTTTTCTGCCTGTCCCAAATTCATAGTCAAAGTGTGTGGGATTGTAGGATTTAAAAGAAAAAGAAGAAGAAAAGACAGCACAAATGAATTTAGTTTATATTTCACTGGTGACTCAGTTTAAACCTGCCTTTCTATCCATGATTTTAATCTCAGTAGCTTGTAATAATGAAAATGCAAACATTAAACTAAATCAGCCTTAATAAAATTAGAATCCTGGTTAAAAACAAACCAATAAACACAGAGATTAAAGAAAAGAAATAATATGTTGGAGAATAGGCCAGCTCCTTAGGGAACATACCCTACAATTTGGAAGCCACTTAGGATGTTTTTCCTATATTCCAGATAAACTAAAGTTTAATCTTGCAGACATATTTCAGAGGGCTTTTCTTGGTGATCTAAGTAGCCAGAATGTTCCTAGCAGAAGAAGGCAAACCTGTTTGTATTGATAAACTGAAAGCTCCACATTGCCTTGGCTGCTCAGATTCTCTGCTCTCTTATCCATTAGCTCTTTACTTTATGATTCTATTATCCAAGAATCACCAGAAAAACGATCACTACCACATTTTCTGATCCTAAAAACAGCTACACGATACTATAAGACTGGTGAGAAGGGTCTCCTCCTTCTTTCAGAATAGACCAATTTGTATTAGCTTTATGTCAGTGGCTGGTTAATTGGCAACTGTGTGCACCTAAGTTTAATACCTTATATAGTAGTAATTTTATTCTGAATGAAACAGTGATTAAAGGAATCTTTTTTTCACCCATTGGTATCTAACATGGGTTACGAAAGAGATGGTGCTTCCCTTCAGTCAGTTATTTTGGTGTTTTCCATCAAGTTAGGAATAACTTCACAGATTTCATTTCTGGAAGGCATCAGAACTGGAACATTTCAGATGGTTGCTCAGAGAGAGACCGCAATAAAGGAAAGCCAAATTTTAAAAACTAGGTAATCTAGGGCTGAATAACCAGTACTATATGTAGTCCCAAAATTAATTAATTAATTCTCTCTCTCTCTCTCTCTCTCTCCCTTTCAAAAAAAAACAAAAAAAAACCCCTGACATGTCTGTATTGTTCCATTAGCCTTAAATTTGGTTTATTTAAATATTAAAAAAAAAACAAGTTACAACCCCAGATTTTCTCGAAAAATTCCTTGCCCTGCCATGATGTTATGCTCACTTTGTGGCTTTTGGTTCCAGCCCAAAATCTGATCATCAAAAGTTCCCTCCTCCTGAGAAACCAGTTTGCAATTCATGTAAAATGTTTGACACTTGAGAGGAGGAAACTGATTGGTCTCTGAGCATGCTTGATTTATCTTTGTGCAGAGATGTGAAACTTACTCTACAGAGGTTGTTATGCTATATTGTGCAGCAGTTCTACTCAGCATGTGGATGGATGATGGAAATTAAGAGTTTAGCATCTGAAGAATACTGAATTCCCAATCTTATTTTACAGTGATTCTTTATTCCAATCTAACAGAGCCAAAGGTGATTAAAATGCAATGCCAGTCCATCTCCCCTTCAAATCTGGTTAAAAAAAAAAGTTGAATTGAGATATTGAATAACAATATCTGCAGTGATCACCTAACAGTTCCAGCCATGGAGAGGGGAGAAACTAGGCTGGCATCAAAATAAAGTACTGAATGCTTGTTTGCTTTATTTATTGTGTCGTATTTTTCCTCTTTTCATCTTCAGATAACGTTGAGCTGAGAGAGTGTGACCTCCACGAAGCCATTCAATGTGTAGTACAATTGAATGGGTATGTGGAACCATAACTTCCAGAAGTTAGTTCAATACCAGAAGGATTGAGACATGCAATAGATTTTTTAAAGATTCAGATTCCATTCTATATTTATGAGGCAGTAGTTTTGTTTTTCCTCATTCATCTAAATGTTTGGAAAATAGAAGGAGCACAATCTACCTGTTATTAATTCACAACATCTTTCTCAATTTAGTCATCCTCTAATCACTGCGGCATAAGCACTGTTTTATTTATGCAATTTACTATTTCATACCAGAACAGATGTTACTCATTTGGCAAGCTGCAAATTAGGAATCCCACTATGAATTAGATGGTTAAATTTTACCTGAGATATATTTACCACTCATATGCTTTCTGATAAGATTTTTGACACCTTTGATAAATAATTGACTCATGAGAAGTAGTGGCTAAATAAATATTTGGGAGAAAGGAAGGAAAGGAGGAAGGAAGGTTAAGTTAACAGATGCAAGGGAATTCCCTCATCCCAGTTTCTCTCTTGGTTCTTCTCTTTAAGATATATATTCAAGTAGAAATAAAAATTTTCTGTCTTCATATACTTCTCAAGAAATTTATTTTTTACTTCATATACAATGGATGTCCATTAGCATTCCTTGAAAATTGGGCTAAGCCCATGTTCTGTATCCAATACCGTTAATGTATAGAACTGATATTTTGCTTTGTAGTGAAACCCTCTGCCATTTCTAGTGTTCCTTTTGGTTGTCAACTCAAAATATTTCTCTGGTTTTTTACAGTTGCCAACAGAAAGGGGGGAGGGGAGTAGTGCAGCAGCTTGCAAAACCAAAACTGCATTCCATAAATGTTTTCATAAATAGTTTCTAGGTGACTGAAG
Source organism: Laticauda laticaudata (assembly GCA_004320025.1). Taxonomy (NCBI): domain Eukaryota; kingdom Metazoa; phylum Chordata; class Lepidosauria; order Squamata; family Elapidae; genus Laticauda; species Laticauda laticaudata. The sequence goes on from BHFT01026353.1 coordinate 28,905, forward strand.
TTTCTCCCACACAAAATTCTTAATGACTCTTGGCTATGGATGTGTCCCACTGGAGAATATGAATTATGATACACCCAGGGGGTGGGGGAAAACCAGGGTTAAAGGTGACAATGAATGATGTGTCTCAGAGTCAGCTACACCCAGGCAGCACTGGCATGTTTACTCCTAATAAATCTTCTTTAAGTTTTGAAAATCTGGCTAGAGAAATCATGATTTAAATGTGGGTGTAACTACCAGAGTCCTGACAGTGGTATTCTTAATGTTCTAGTTTGGTTATGCTCAGAAAACAGGACCTAACAAGAAGTCTTGCTGAATTTAAAGTTCCAAAGTGGCACAGTCTTTCCCCCCATGTACCTGGCCCTTCTGAGTCAATAGTTAGTTACAGATTTCCATTGAACCAGGAAAAATTAAAAACCACAATTCTCACCTTCTTTGGTGACAATGGATGGTTGAAAGTCTGAGATATCTCCTGAGATTTCCCATTAGCCTTCACCCTTGGCATCATTACAAGGATAAATTTGAGGGGGGGAATACTTTTGCATATGGAGGACCTCTGCAATGATCCAGTATCAATTTTTAATTTGGCTTATAAAAGTCTGAGTAGCATGATGAGTCAGTGATTAAGAAACTGGGCCTGTTGCTGGAAAGCTGGCAGCCTGGATTCGAGAGCCAAGGACCACATGATGGGGTGAGCTCCCGTCCCCTCCCCAGCTCCTGCCAGCCCAGCAGTTCAAAAGCCTGCAAATGTGAACAGTTTAATAGGTACCACTTTGATGGGCAAGTAGCGCTCTGTGATGTAATACTGGGCACATGACCGCAGAAATGTCTTCGCATTGTATTGGCTCAATGGCCTTGAAAAGGAGATAAACCCTGTCCCCTACATTCAGTAACAACTACCACAGTAAAATTGATAGGGATTCCTTTATCTTTTATTACCTATAATAGTCTATTGGGATTCTCTAACTGCGAAGTTAACTACTAGATTAGCACTATAATACTGAGACAGAAACTACAACACAGATTTTTTTAAAAAAATCCTGTGCTATGGAAGTTTGAAGACTTTGTCTAAAATTCACTGAGTATGTATGTTATGTGAGTTTTGAATAAGTTACTGGAGCCTGAAAAGAGATCAGCTAAAAAATCTTCCAGATTATAAAAAGATAGATGGAAGCATTTCCACTGATTGCCTACAGCTTCAAGAGCCATCTTTTCCATTGTTAGAAAGGACTGATCAGCACTCTGGTCACATAGGTAGATTCACTTCTCCTCTCACAACAAGCAGAACATTTCTATTAGATCACGTCATCTGTTGATAGGACATTTCCAACATCAGGTAGGACAGACTTTTCCAGTTGATGAGTGAAATCACTGCAATCACTATTCATTCATTGTGTCACAAACTACTATTTCATCTACTTGTTAAAGGATTGTTTTAAGCCTTGCAGACCCAAGTTGGCTAATTTCTAGAGCAAAAAAATAATCCAATTCATTCTTGAAGGGTTTCCCCATACAAACATGACTTGTGTCATCCCACTGAGACCTCCTGAATGCAGCTTAGGGCCATTTTGTAATCCCACAGGCTTTATTTATTTCTTTGTTTATTAAACTTATATGCTGTCCATCTCACTATTGGAGACACATCCCTTACGAAGAGTCTGTTTTGTGGTAGCCAGAGTGAAGTGGGGGATAGTTTACACTTTAAACAAAGTAACATCACTAAAGTAGAGGTAGTATTCAGCAGGTTCTGACCAGTTCTGGAGAATGGAAATTTTGAGTAGTTTGGAGAACCGGCAAATACCACCTCTGACTGGAGATTTTACAATATCCTTCCCCTGCCATGTCTGCCAAGCCATGCCCACAGAACCGGTAGTAAAAAAAAATTGAATCCCACAACTGGATGGCATGCATGGGAGTTGAAGCATCATTGCATGATTACTGATTTAGCAAGAATTCTCATCTTCCAGCAAGGTACCTCCATGGACCATTCCTCCCTCATCTGGTATAAATAGAAGTTAAGAGAAAAATCTCCAATCAGGGTAGGGAAAAGGAAAAGAAAGGAAATAAAAGAAAAAGCTGAGCTCTTGTAGAGAGACCTTGAACAGTAAATGAAACAGGATTTATTGAAACTTACCCCCTTTGCTCCTGTAAGCAATTATATAATTTCTCTGTCCTTCTACAGCACATTTCACACAGAGTTTCATAATAAAGTCATTTCCTCTCAAGGTTCAGGAGATTTAAGGGTTAAGGTTCCTGAAAGGTATTATTCATGGTTGAATATTTTGACTCATCTAATGTAAATAAATTGAGAGAATCATAGAACAATAGAGCTGCAAAGGACCTCACTGGCTCTTTCATACAATTCCCTTGCCCACAGATAACATGATTAATTCTATCGATCATTTCCTTGTGATTGGTAAAGTGCAAGGACAATGAGGGAGAAAAATCGGCTGTCATTTTAGCAGAAGAAATATGATCCCAGGCACAGTGATAGCTTCTCTTGGAACAGTAATGCAATTAGGACATAAAGCATTTGCTATATTTCTTTGAAGGCAGAAACCAGGAAGGGGATGGGGGGTGAGGGAGAATTGGAGTTCTGGGTTTATGCCTTTCCTCATCATCGTTAGTGTCATTGTGAATCAATCTCATAGAGAGATGAATACCCTTGTACTCTTATTATGCTAAAAGTCAAAATAATAATAGTTAAAAAAAACAAACCCTGACCTGGCTCATAAGTTGTCTTGTCTGATCTGTCTTAGAACTCATAAAAATCAGTTAAATTTTTATGCTCTAAATGAAAAAAAATTGATTCCAGTCCTTATTAGATGCATTAAAATATGGAATCTTAAGCTCTCACCTACAGTTGTTACAACTTGCATTTCCTCTTTATCCATGAAGATATTTTGTGGGAATGGTCAAAGATGGTCTTTATTTTCTTGTATATTTCACTTGACAAGATTAGCCTGTTTGACTAGCATTCAGTTGGTATTTTTGACATGGAGCTGGCAGGAATTGGAACATAAATTGCTGTTATATGTAGATGACATTTTCAGTCATAGAATTATTATAGTTCTCAACTACAGTTTGGTAAGTTATCACATTATTCAATCAAGTAATTATTAAAATTAAAAATTATTAAAAATTAAATAATTTCAAAATTGCAGATAAATATTGTTATTATCATTGTCATTGGTGTGGTAGGTGATCAAGAAAATACAGTAGTGAAAGAATTTGACTAGCCTAAAATTGCTGAATGGGATTCTGTTCTATTCCATTCCATCCCATGCCATCCCATCCCATACTATGCTATTCTACCCTATTCTAGCCTATCCTACCATTTTACTTTGATTTTAGTTTGATCTATTCATAGTTTCTGGACCTTATCAATGATTATTTTCTATTATAAAGAATTTTGGAAGAATTTAAAGAGTTTATCTAAATCTAAATAGTTTATTTCTGTAGACAGGGACCATTACCAAGATAGATAGTGGTAATTATTGAGATAAAACTGCAGAATGAAATGTGATTGGGATATTTTATTTTAACAAATGAATTAACATCAAAGAACATTACATGTTTCTTATGAAATTAAAATATTTCTTATGAACTTAAAATGAGACTAATTTATCAAAAGATTCTTTTTCATGTTTATTAGATGCCTTGAATAATTTTTTTTAGAAGAGCTGGGTGTCAGACTTTTATGCAAGAGATATATTTGAGGGAACTCTAACGTTTTATAATATATTCAATGCTAGGATCTCTTTTTTCATTATCTTTAATTTAGTGATCCATCAATTAAAACACATATTACCATTTAAATTATTCTAATTTTGTTGAATTGTTAAATCTGCTTGATTAGAGCATTATATTTCTTAAATTCTTTTTTCCATCTTTTCTAAAGCAAAGAATTTATCACAACATAATACCACCTGCCCTTCTGCCCTGAACAAATCTGAATTTATTCTACTTTGATTACTTTGCAGTGGAAACGAGGGATACACAGTTGTTAGAAAGATTTGTGATTGCTACTGCTTACCTACACAATGAATCTGTGATTCTTGATTTACAGAGTTCCATGAAGTATTATGCCGTTAAAACATGGACACCATTTAATTCATATCTGGGAAACAATAATAAAAGCTGCAGCTTTAGAAAATGGCATCTCCAAGTTTTACTAAATGAATTATGCATGGCCTCAAAACAAGAGAGATAATTTCCTGCAAATTGTATGATTTGCCTTCAAAATTTTCCATAATCAGTTGCAATCTGTGTAGCTGAATCATATATTATTGCCATTATCAAGTAGCTACAAGCATCTTCTCACCCACATGACTGTTTTTGGGTACAGGATTTGACATGCCCTGTTTGCTTTTACATTTCAGAAACAAGCAAATGCATAGTCTTTGCAGGGATGGGGAGTGGAAATAGAATAATGGATAATACAGTATACAGCATTTGCATGTTTGCTGGAAGAAGAAAAATTAGTCCAACCTCTAAGAATCCAGTTCCATAAAAGCCTAAAGACTGTAGAGAAAAGGTGCATTAAAAGTAAGATACAAAAGCATCAAAAGATGAAGTTAGGCACAGTTGAAAGCTGTCTGTTATATGAAATTTATTAACTGAACAGAATATTAAAAATGACGACTTCATTCAGTAGATTCATAGAAGCAAACAGGAACCACAGGAAATTACTGCTCATTCATTCTGTCTAATCGCATCAGATTCTGGCTACATTTACACAGTTTAAAAAGACAGAAGAGGGGAAATAATCACTTCCAAACGATTTCCCCAAACGTGGATTTCTACATTGATGCACACAATGATGCAACCATGGAAATTCTTTGATATCATTTACAGTACAATGCAGTGATAACAAAGAGGGATAGAGAACACAATTATTCATTTCATTCTAATTAGAAAATGTCCATGGAGATTCTCAGTCATCCAGGTAATAGTTGTCAATTTCTCACCTGGATCCACTTTTACTTTTTCAAACCTTTCTGATAAAGTCCTGTGAATTGTTGATGTGATGGATGACATTGCAAACCAGAGGAGCTAATAAAGTGGTTAAGGCCCGGTCCCACTGCACTTACGGATGCAAAGAGGATGTAAAATTTTTTAAAAAGCTTGCCATCTGTTGGAAAACGCTATGCATCTGTTGTGTACTCATTGCATATGTGTTTCATACGCTCTATCAGCCTTCTATCCGTCGAGCATCTGTGCAAGTGCGAGTTTCATTCCATGCAAGAAGTTTGAGCTGCACAAAACTTTGTGAATTGGATCAACTTTCACCATTATGTAACGATTAAAGCCAGACATACAAGCAACAGCGTGTCTATATCCGTTTATCTCCGTTAAACATCCACTGTATCCTCTCTGCGATCCTCTGTCTGGGTGCATCCTGCAACTCACAGTCCCGCTTGCAGCTGAAAACTGGAAAGAGGGAGGAAAGCAAAAGGGACACGGAACGTCTACACAGCGTTAGTAGCACGAGAATAGAAAGGATTGTGCACGTGAAAACGGTTGCATCCGATTACATCCGCGGCATCCCCTTTCTTTCCCTTTTAGGCATAACGTTGGATCATCCGCTTATCCGCTATGTGTCCGCGTCGAAATGTAACTCCCCCAGAATCCCTTCGAAGGTTGTCATCCACTTCCATCCGCTTTCATCCGCTAGCTTCCGTATGAACATCTGTTTAACATCCCCGCTACATATACCCACGTCCGTTCTTTCCGTTCTTTCCATTCTGTTTATGCAAATTTTTGCCACTTTTTGGAGCGGATGACAACGGATGGAGCCACCCCCAAAATTTTGCTCGTCCACTGTGTCCTTTATGCAAATGTTTTGCATCCGTCAGCCAGTGGGACCGGACCTTTAGATGTTTTGCAATGTTGTAGGTGACACAGTTGATGTGGCTGACAATTGGTCTGAGTGGAGTTCCCTCTTGGTGGATTTTGGGGAGTCCATATATGCATGCAGTGGCTTCCCCAGAGTAAAGGGATAGTATTTTGGCTTGTCAGTGTCTTTGTCCTTCAATAGTTGTTACAGGAAATGGATGACCTTTCTCTTATAAGTTCTGGTAGGATCTCTTGTCAGAGTCTCATATGTAGCAATGTCCTTCAGAAAACTGTCCAACGTCATTCTAAAACAATGTAGTATGTGGCATCATCAGGACCATGAGACCACAGTCCTTTTGAAATAATTCTAGCAGTGGCTTTAAATTATTAACCAGAAATCCTAGATCGTTTTGTTGGAACCTAAAGTTAGAGCTCACAATGTTGGGAAACACTGAAGGAAAGAGAAGAAGATGACAACTCTGCATTATATTGAAACAGCAGTGGATGCACCACAGAGAAACTTGAAAGGCCAATTTCACTGCCTTTGGATAACCTGCTCAAAAAAGTCAGAAGGAGCAAGCAAAGGTTAGGGCAGGGCTAGTGACATTTGTTTTGAAGTTTAGTAAAAGCCAGTGAAATAAAATTGCATGCCACCCAGATTTGCTGAGAGTTACACATCAACAGGTGAAAAATGGGCAAAGCCAAGAGGCAAATCTCTTGCCTTTATAAGCGTTTAAGTTGCCTCTGACATAAAACCATTCCAGTCCTAGGTGGGTTTGGTGAAAAAACCCAGGAAATTATTTTTCATTCAAGTTGTATCTTTGTTAAATTCCTTCATGAATTGAAAATTCTGGGCTAGAAGAAACTTAGTGATCCATGGGCTAGGTAGCCCATTTCAAAGGCAGCCTTCCTGAATCAACCTTAATCTGAGTAATGTAGGCACTTTCTTCATTGCTTGTAATGTTGGGAGGATAGCAGAAGAGCAATCAAAAGGTACCATTTGAAATGCAGCTCTCTTTCAAATGGACAGCTGTCTCTTTATGCAGCAGCTTCTTCTCATCTAAGAAGGTTGGATAGTGCAATAGGATGTTAAGCTATCTTAAATCCATATTCCTGGGGAGAAACATATTAAACTCAGTGAAACATGCTTCTGAATAAGTATGTCATACAACATACACAAAGAATGCAAATAGAACCATCCCTAGCAATCAACCATACAATAGTTGAGTATTTTTCTTTCCTTGTAAAAACACCAAACTCCATAGTACATATTGTCTTTTGTAAAAGTCACAGTATTATTTGGGTATGTCCACCAAGTATAAGTATAACAGATAATAGATAATCAGAGTTGGAAGGGACCTTGTAGGTCATCTCGTCCAACCCCCCATCCAAGCGGGAGACACTACACCATTTCTGGCAAATGGCAGTCCAATCTCTTCTTGAAAGTCTCAAGTGATGGTGCTCCCACAACTTCTGAGGGCAAGCTGTTCCATTGGTTGATTATTCTCAGTGTCAGAAAGTTTCTCCTTATTTCCAGGTTGAATCTCTCCTTGTTCAGTTTCCATCCATTATTCCTTTTCTGGCCCTCTAGGTGCTTTAGAAAATAGCTTGACCAATTCCTCTCTGTGGCAGCCCCACAAATATTGGAAGACTGCTATCATGTCTCCCCTGGTCCTTCTCTTTACTAGATTAGCCAACCCCAGTTCCTGTAACCGTTCTTCATATGTTTTAGTCTCCAGTCTCCTAATCATCCTGGTTGCTCTTCTCTGTACTTTTTCTAGAGTCTCAAAATCTTTTTTATAACGTGGTGACCAAAACTGGATGCAGTACTCTAGGTGTGGTCTTACTATGGCTTTATAGAGTGGTATTAGTGCCTCACTGGGTCTCAACTATATCCCGCTGTTAATGCAATTTAGGATTGCATTAGGTTTTTTGGCTGCTGCTGCACACTGCTGGCTCATATTTAGCTGGTTGTCCACGAAGACTCCAAGATTCCTCTCACAGTTACTGCTATTGAGCTTGGTTTCACCCAGTCTATATGGGTACTTTTTTCAACCCTAACCCTATTACTTCCTGGAGATTCCAATGCAGTTTTCTTGGGAAAATGCACAGGTGGTTTGCCATTGCCATCTTCTGGGATTTTTTGACACCCCAGTCTAGCTTCTAGCCATGTTATTTCCTGGTAGTTTCCCATCCAAGTTCTGTCCACGTGAAACCTTCCTTAGCTTTTTAAGAACAGCCATAATCACTTAGATGCTGTTACCTAGTTGCACACATGTATACACATACATATGGATAAATAAGCAAACAAATTCTAATTGTAGAAAATGCAGTTTTGAAATGTGCCAAGCGAAAAGAATTCTTTTGCTTTCCGATCTGGAGAGCTATGCAACCTTAATATAAACATCCATTCTGAAAATGCTCTTTGTTCTCAGCAGCTATGTGTTTCCTTCTGAAAGATTGTAAAAAAATCATGAAGGAAATTCTATCTAACATTGTGGATTGTATGTGATTTTAGTTCACAAACCACTGAGAAAATAAACTTATTCCCTTTAAAAATCATTAAGGCCAACTCCTCAGATTATTGAAGTCAACTTCTTGGCATCCGTTTTCTATAAAATTTAGTTTATCTACAATCCACCATATCACAAGAGCTTTGTAACATATAAGCCCAAACCTGTTGCCCCAGCATAAGATTCAAGACAGATTTATATCAATGATATCTTTTTTTCTTCCTGAGTATGTGCTAATACATTACCTATAGACAATCTCTTCTGTTGAACAAAATTTTTTTTCCAGAATGGATTTTTAATAGGATTTGGAGTTGCTAAAATACCTAGAGAGCTGGCTTCTACCAATGTTTTGGGGTACAATAGGACAAAGTAGAAGACCAGGACTTGTGCAACCAAATGGGAGTTAAGATAGGGTTGAGGGAAGGGAGATTCAGCTAAGTCTTCTTAGAATTCAACTTTTCTGGTAATGATTGACTGAGTGGACATTCCTCAGTGCCTCTTTTAGTCATGGGTGCTTTATAAAATCTATACTCTGGAGTTTACCCTGGATCTTCTCAATTACAGCTGATGTAATTGCAAATTTCATGCAATTCTACCTAGAATGAATAAAACAATAAGGAGTTGTCCCAGTCTACCCCGAAAGGGATTACATAGTCATAAAATGGGAATTGTTTAATACCATTAAAGACTTGTGAAGGTTAATATCTTGGATCCCAACTGAACCAGATTGTCACTGAAAGATCAAAACAAAACTAAAAAAAAAATAAAGGTTCATACCTATGCGACAAAAATAATCTTGAAATCATGTATTCTTAACACATTCTTACAGTTAAAATATGTGTGTGTCTCTCTGTGTATAAACATTATAGCTTACATATAATAAATATTACCTAATTTGTTGAAGAGCTACCTGCAATAATTAGATAATGAGCCTTAAGGGAGGTTCTGTACATCTGCCATTGGATATTATTCGGCACTCTTTCCTCCTTAAATTAAACAACGAGGCAGCATGTCAGATGGCTTCAGTACTATTTGTTTAAATGTATAGAATATGCATAATGAGCATGGAGGAAGAGACAGGCCTTATGAGCCTTTTAAGCATCATTTATCTTCCTCAACAAATAGGATTTCTGGAACTAAACCTCCAAGCAACTTCAACCCTACATTACACTTTATATCTAAGACATATGAGTTTTGTTCATGAGAGTTTGTAAAGTAGGGGCAATGCAGCATCACTTTCCTGATTTACATGCATTTAGCAGGCAGTGTGAACAAATCTTCAGACAGAAACTTCCTGGAAAAATGTGTGTGCATACTTGAATACAGCTCATCAGTCTGGAACCCACATTACATATCTGATATTAATATAGTAGAAAAAGTCCAGAAATATTTCACAAAAAGAGTTCTCCACTTCTCTACCTGTTGTAGAATACTTATGCCACCAGACTTCAAATTCTAGACCTAGACAACCTTGAACTACGCTGCCTTCAGTCTGATCTAAAGCCCATGTCACACCGGCCAACGGATGCAAAAAGGACACAACGGACGAGCAAAATGTTCCA
>BHFT01026354.1:0-24614 GCA_004320025.1 Laticauda laticaudata
TCCCTCTTCTTTGGGGCATCCCCACTGTTCTGACCCAAACCCTTGTCCAATAAAACCGAGACGAACCAAAGGGAGGAGAAACCTTTTCATGAGCCTGACGAATCCCCGGTTAAAAGGCTGCTGCAAAGGAATTAACTTGGATAAGCAAGAGCCTCACCAAAACTGTGCGAGGCTGCCAAGAATCCCAGAGAAGAAATATTTCACAAAACACCAAGAGTCTTCAGATACTGGAATGTGCACGAGGCTGAGTTTCAAAATGTCTTTGCTTCCTGCAAAGAATGTCCGATTCACAGCTGGCTTTTATCTTCTTAAAGGAGGGGCCATGACATTGCAGCCTTAGTCCTGAGTCACCTGTGCAGCTGCAGCTGCTCTCTCCTGCGAGCAGCCCTGTGTGCATGTGCACTTAGCATAGGCTCCTCGGGAACCTCCTCATCGCTGCTGCCAGACCCCACAATCTCTGAAGGCAGCAATCTACTCCCGGATGGTCCTGGCCCCTCCTCTGAGTCCTTGCTCTCCTCAGACACCCGCACCTGCTGCCGGCTAACCACAACGCCCTCAAATCCTGAAACATTGCTATCCTGTCCCCCCCCCCATCCACCCTTAATCCTTCTTTTCTCTAGACTGGCCAAACCCAAATCCTGCAACTTTTTTCAGATGTTTTGGCCTCCAGGACTTTCAATCCTCTTCGTTTCTCTTCTCTGCACCTTTTCCCAAAGTCTCCACCTCTTGTTTGTAATGCAGGGGACCACAACTGGATGTCAGATTCCAGGTGGTGGTGGGGGGCGGTCTTACTAAGTCTTTACAAAGCGGGATTGAGATTTCACGTGATTTGGATTCTCTACCTGCACAGTTGTGTTTGCTTTTTTCGGCTGCCAGGAGATGCAATCTGGCAGTCATGTCTTCACATTTGTGGGGCCGGCGTATCACTACTAGTAGTAATAAGGTCACCTAGTAGTAGTAATAAGATTGGGACTAGGTTAGGGGCTTCTGTCCTCACTGTGAGTTGTGCTGGGTGTGTGTGTGTGTGCGTACGAAGGGAGGCTCAGCCAACCTCATTGTACACATGTTGTACTCTGGCAAGAAAGGTGATAGTCAAGTAATAATTGACGGCTTGCAAGGGTTAAAGAAGTTTGGAAATTGTGTCAATAATATTTGTAAAGTACATATTTAATGTGTAACTATTCCAGCAGAATATTGAATAATCATTGAGTGATGAAGTAACCAAAGAGTAAGAGGTTGAATGACACATGAAACCGTGTGCTAAACTTAATAGTCTTGTTCTCTTTTGCCCTTTCTCTAATTTACTTTTTTCTCTCTTTCCTTTTCTTTTTCTTTCCTCTCTCTCAGCCAATCTCTCTCTTTTTAAAAAATAAAGTTTATTCAGGCTTTCAAGGAAATTTTTCAAAAAGGAAACAGGTACTCACATTTTACACCGTTGTTATAACAGTATGCCTATTCTTCAGTGACAATTCCATTCATTTACTACCCAATAAATCTAAGTCCTCACTTATTATGTTATTATTAAATTACCATATTTATACATTTGCAGTCTTTTACAAATATACCCATTTACATGCACATATGTCATCTATCTCCCACCCACCCCAACCATCCCCAGAAGTGCCGTGACCCCCAAGTTGGCATGTGCTGGGCCAGCGAAGCGGAGTAGGGCGAGGGCAGGGCCGTTCTTGGATATCTGGTGGAAAGCAGCTGGACCTTGGACCGGGCTACTCGGTGTGGTGAAATGAGAGCAAGCGGTCTCATTTGAGCAAGAGACCGGGTGGCCAACTTGACGTCACTCCCTCCCACTCAGCCGCCTCCTGCTCTGCAATATGGAGTGAGTCTCCATGCAATCCCCTGTCCCCTCCCCGCCATCCCCCCCTTAACCTTCTCAGGCCAGGTGAGGACTGATGAGGAGAGGGAAGGATAGAGGCCAACCGGGGGTGAGATCAGCCGACGGAGCCACAGTGGAGGGTGAAAAGATCCGCAGGTGGCTCTGGAGCCGCAGGTTGCCGACTCCCCGATCGAGGAAATTGGGAGGTGAGAGGGGTTGCTTTCGGCGGCTGAAGTCCATGCAGGCAGCCCAATTGAGCTGAGAGCTGGAATTGGTGTGTGTGTATGTGTAGGGGTGGGGTAGGGAGGAGGGATGGGGACACCTTCTTCCAAAGCCCCCCACACACACCATGAGGACTCTCAAACCCATCTCCCAACTCGCCAGGAATTTCCCAGCGAGATGCCACACTTGTGGTCGTTCCAGAGGATCAGACTTTGCTCTCTGTGCTGGGTGTGTGTGTGGGGGGGGGGTGACTGCTCTCTGTGCTGGGTTTTTGTCTTAGGGGGGACTTTGCTCTCTGTGCTGGGTGTGTGTGTGTTGGGGGGACTTTGCTCTCTGTGCTGGGTGTGTGTGTGTTGCGGGGACACTTTGCTCTCTGTGCTGGGTGTGTGTGTGTGGGGGTGACTGCTCTCTGTGCTGGGTGTGTGTGTGTTTTGGGGGGACNGTGTATCTGGGAGGGACTTTGCTCTCTGTGCTGTGTGTGTGTGTGTGTTTTGGGGGGAGATAATGGGAGGGGCTAGAATCAAACCACTTTGCTCTTCTTCCTCCTTCCCTGAAAGCCTGTCGTGGGTGGTAAGGGGGGGGTTGTGGTGTGGGAGGGCTTGGCTGAAGCCCTAACTTCAGACACACACACACACACACACACACACACACCCCTCCCTGCCTTGTAGTGGACCCTGGTGCATGCATCCTCTTCCTGCTGCCTCTGCATCCAATCAAAGGGTTCAACAAGCTGCCTTTTTTTTTCTTTTCCTTTTTTTTGACCCCTTCGTTGAGGGAGTCTTTCCAGGAGGCGGCCAGAAAGAAGTGGGCAGGCATGTCCATGGGTCTCCCCCATCTCCATCCATCCAGCCAACCATCTATCCATCCATCCATCCAAACACCATCCATCCAAACATCCATCTATCCATCCATCCAACCATCCATCCATCCAACCATCCATCCATCCATCCATCCATCTATCTATCCATCCATCTATCCATCCATCCATCCATCCATCCAACCATCCATCCATCCATCCAACCAACCATCCATCTATCCATCCAAGGATCCATCCATCCATCCATCCCTCCATCTATCCATCCATCCACCATGAAAGCTGGAATGACACTGGTGGCATTATCTATCTATCCATCCAACCATACTTCCATCCATCCATCCAACCATCCATCTCCCAATCCATCCAACCATCCATCCAACCAACCATCCATCCAACCATCAATCTATCCATCCACCCATCCATCCATCCATCCAACCATCCATCCGTCTGTCCGTCCATCTGTCCATCCATCCAACTATCCATCCATCCAACTATCCATCCATCCATCCATCTATCCATCCAACCATCCATCCATCCAACTATCCATCCATCCAAACATCTATCCATCCACCCATCCATCCATCCATCCATCCGTCTGTCCATCCATCTGTCCATCCATCCATCCATTCAACTATCCGTCCATCCATCCACCCATCCATCCATATATCCATCCAACCATCCAACCATCCATCCATCCATCCATCCATCCATCCATCCATCAGAATAGAGCTGGTAGAGACCTTGGAGGTCTTCTAGTCCAACCCCCTGCTGAAGCAACAGAATCTGGATCAGTGGGATGTAACCTCTTTATGCCTTCTGTCCACTTTTGTATCTCTGTTAAGCAGTCAAATTTTCTCGAATGACCCACCGGTTCTACAGTAATGGTGATTGATAAAGTCGGGGACAAAACCCCCACCGCCCACCATGAAAGCTGGAATGACACTGGTGCAATTTATCTATCTATCTATCTATCTATGTATCTATCTGTCTATCTATCTATCCATCCATCCATCCATTATCTATCTATCTATGTATCTATCTATCTATCTCTCTGTACATCCATCCATTATCTATCTATGTATCTATCTATCTATCTCTCTGTACATCCATTATTCTATCCATCCATCCATCCATCCATCCATTCCATTTTCCAAACCATCCATCCATTCCCATCCAACCAATCCATCCATCCATCCATCCATCTATCCATCCATCCAACCATCCATCCATCCATCCAACCATCCATCTATCACATCAAGCATCCATCCATCCATCCAACTATTCCATCCATCCATCCATTCCAACCCATCTATCCATTCATCTGTCCATCCTATCCATCCATCTGTTTCATCCATCCATCGATCCATCCCATCCATTCCCTCCAATCTAATCCCATCCATTCCATCCATCCAAACCATCCATCCAAACCATCCACTCCATCAGCCATCCAACCTTCCATCCATCCAACCATCCATCTATCCATCCAAGCATCTTATCCAAGCATGCCATCAAAGCATCCAACCATTCCATCCATCCATCCATCCAACCGACCATCCATCCATCTTATCCATCCATTCCAACCATCCATTTCCATCCATCCAACCATCCATCTATCCATCCAAAGCATACCCATCCATCCATCCAACTTATCCATCCATCCAACCATTTCTATCCATTCATCTGTCATCATCCTCCATCTGTCCATCCAATCCATTCGATCCATCCATCCATCCCTCCATCTATCCTATTCCATCCAATCCATCCAACCATCCATCCAACCATCCATCCATCCATCCATCCCAACCATTCCATCCATCCAAATTCCAACTATCCATCCATCTATCCATCAAAGCATCATCCATCCATCCCTCCATCTATCCATTCCATCATCATCCAACCATCCATCCCTCCTTCATCCGTCTGTCCATCTGTCCATCATCCATCCAACGTATCCACCATCCATCCAATCCACCTATTCAATTACCAACCATCCAACCATCCAAACCATCCAATCCAACCATCCATCCGTCCATCCAACCATTCCCATCCATCTATCCATCCATCCAAACTTATCCATCCAACCATTCCATCCATCCCAACTATCAATCCATCCATCCATCCATCTATCCATCCATCCAACCATCCAACCATCCATTCTATCAGTTCCAAGCATTCCATCCATCCATCCAAACCAAATCCATCCATCCGTCCGTCCATCTGTCCATCCATCCAAACTATCCATCCATCCAAATCCATCCGTCCATTCTGTCCATCCATCCATCTTATCAATCCAACCATCCAAACATCCATCAATCAAACCATCCAAAACTCCATTCAATCGATCAGCCATTCCTCCATCAGAAAGACCTGGAAGAAGACCTTGGAGGTCTTTGAGTCCAAACCCCCTGCTTTGAAAGCAACAGACTCTGCGATACAGGGCAGTCAACCTCTTTATTGCCTACGATTCACTTTTGTATTGTCTGTTAAAGCAGTTCAAATTTTCTCGAATGACCCACCGGATCTACAGTAATGTGAATTGGATTAAAGGTCAAGGACAAAAACCCCCCACGCCCCATCATGAAAGCTGGAATGATACTTGTTGGCATCATCTATCTGTCATCCATCCTATTATCTATTATCTATGTATCTATATTTTCAATCTATATATATCTCTGAACATCCACCATATCTATCTAGGGCTATCTATTTATTCTATCTATCTCTCTGTACATCCCATTCCATTATCTATGATCTATTATTCTATCTATCTATCTATTCTATCTATCTATCTATCCATCCATCCATCCAACCAACCACCCATCCATCCATCAAAACCAATCCCATCCAATCCATCCATCCATCCAACATCCAAATCCCATCCATCCATCCAACCATCCATTGCATCCAACCATCCATCCATCCATCCATCCATCTGTCTGTCCGGCTCCATCCATCCAATCCATCCATCCATCCATCCATCCCATCCATCCAACAATCCATCACCATCCAAGCCATCCATCCATCCATCACAATTTGAGTGGAGAAGACCTTGGAGGTCTTCTAGTTTCCAACCCCCTGCTGAAGCAAAACAGACTACTGATCATGGAGATCAAACCTCTTTATGGCCTACCATTCCACTTTTGTATCTCCGTTAAGCAGTCAAATTTTCTCGGAATACCCTGACCGGTTCTTCAGTAATGGTGATTGATAAAGTCGGGGAAAAACCCCCCACCGCCCACCATGAAAGCTGGGAATGACACTTGTGGATATTATCTATCTATCTATCTATCCATCCATCCATTATCTATTTATCTAAAATGTATCTATGTATCTATGTAATCTATTCTATTCCTCTGTCCCATCCATCCATTATCTATCTATTCATTCTATCTATCTCTCTGTACACCATCTATTATCTATCTATCTATTTATCTATTCCATCCATCCATCCATCCATCCAACCCATCCATCCATCCAAACCATTCCATCCATCCATGCATCCCTACCAATTCCATCCATCCATCCATTCTGTCCTGTCCGTCCATCCATCCATCCAACCATCCATCCAATCCAATCCATCCATCCATTCCATCCAACCATCCATTCCATCCGTCCGTCCGTCCATCTTGTCCATCCATCCATCCATCCAACTATCCAGTTACAATCCATCGATCCATCCATCCATCCATCCATCGATCCATCCATCCATCCATCAGAATTAGAGCTGAAGAGACTTGGAGTCTTTCTAGTCCAACCCCCTGCTTGAAGCAACAGACTTCTGGATCAGTGCGGAGTCAACCTCTTTATGCCTTCCGTTCCACTTTTGTATCTCTGTTAAGCGTCAAATTTTCACCGAATGAACCCACGGTTCCTACAGTAAGGTGACGATAAAGTCGGGGACAAAACCCCACCGCCCACCATGAAGCTGAATGACACTGGTGGCATCATCGTATCTATCCATCCATCCATTATCTATCTATCTATCTATCTATCTATCTATCTATCTATCTATCTAATCATCCATCATCTATCTTTTCCATGCCATCACATTATCTATCTACCTATCCATCCATCCATTATATATCCATCATTATGCTATGTAATCTATCTGATCCATCCATTATCTTATCGATCCACACATACATTCCATTATCCATCCATCCATCATCGATCTATCTAATCTATCTATCTATCTATCTGATCTGAATCGATCTACCTACCTATCGATCTATTCTATCTACATGTTATATTTCTATCCATCCATCGTTTAATCCATCCATCATCTGTCATCTATCTATCTATCATCTTATCTATTATCTGATCGATCTACTTAACCCTATCATCTATTCTTATCTACATGTTCTATATTTCTATCCATCCATCCATTGTTTATCCATTTCCACATTCTGTCTGTCTGTTCTGTCTGTCTGGTCTATCTGTCTATCTATCTATCTATCTATCTATCTATCTATCATCTATCCATCCATCAATCTATCTTTTCCATCCATCCATTATCTATCTACCTATCCATCCATCCATTATATATCCATCCATTATCCTATGTATCTATCTATCCATCCATTATCTATCTATCCACCACATACATCCATTATCCATCCATCCACATCTATCTATTATCATCTATTCTATCTATCTATCTATCTATCTATCTAATCGATCTAACCTACTATCATTCTACCTATCTACATGTCTATATTTCTATTCCATCCATCGGTTTATTCCATCCATCATCTGTCTATCTAATCTTTCTATCTATCTATTCTATCTATCTATCTTTCTATCTATCTATTCTATCTAATCTATCTATCTATCTGATCGATCTACTTAACCTACATCTATCTATCTACATGTCTATATTTTCTAATCCATCCATCCATTGTTTATCCATCCATCATCTGTCTGTCTGTCTGTCTGTCTGTTATCTGTCTATCTATTCTATCTATCTATCTATCATCTATCTATCTATCTATCTTATCTAATCTATCTACTCATCTATCTATCTGAAAAAGCTGGAAAAGACTTTGGAGGTCTTCTGCCATGTTTTCCCGTCTGGAACCCTTGTGTGGGGGCTGGGGGGGGTTGCCTTGCCACCTGCTTTCCAACTCCTGCCCAGCTGTCTTTGCTTCCTCAATGCATCCCTTCACAAACCTGCTTTCCAACTCCACTGCATGCAGGACGACAAAAGGAGACTGTGGGACTAGAGAAAAAAAAGAATAATAATAATAATTCAATCAGACCCTGCAACTTCACGAGATTTGTTTTTGTTTTTGTTTTCCCACAAGAAATTGGAAGGTCTGATCGATCTTTTTCTTTTTTCTTCTTTTTTAAATCCCACAGCCTTTTGTTGTTCTGCACGCGACGTGGAGAACGGAGCTGGAAAGCAGGTTAGTGTGCTGCTCGAGTCATATTTGCACAAAGTTGGAAAAGCGAAGAGATTCCAATGGACGAGAAGGTGATGAGGAAAACATGAGAATGTGCAGAAATGAATAGGCTAACACTTTGCAATGAAAGAAAAGGAAGAAACTGAATATTATATGCTATGGGAATTGTTTCATCAATGGCTGGAGAATAAACGTGGAAGTCAGAAATGAAAGATTAGAGAAAATAAGGATAACAATGTGAATAAGAATGAAATATGATAAAATGGGGATTGTTACAATGATTAGATATATTGTGCCTAGCGGTCTAAAGTAAGAATAGAGTATTGATACTGTCGTAATGAATATGTTTTAACTGTAATTGTTATTGCACAAGATATTTGTACCCAAGTGACACAGTTTAAATGGAAGATGGCTTGTTTGTATAAAATAAAATAAAAAACCTTGGGAAAAAAAAGAGAGAAGGGGGGGGAGCTGGGTGGGAATTGGAAAGCAGGTGGCAAGGCAAACTCCCAAGATTGGGGGGGGGGGGAAAGGCNGGGGGGGGGGGGGAAGGCAGGCAATGTGGAGGTTAGAATATCTGGGTTGGTGTGGGATTTATTGCTTGGGAACTTTATCTGTTGTTCTTGGCAGCCTTGCAAAAACTTGGCAAGGCTTTTTTTTTTTCTTATCGGGGCCGAATTAGTTGGCAGCAGCCTTTGATCTGTGAAGAAACGGGATTCATACGTGAAAGAATCAAAGGTTGTGCTTGGTACCTTTGTCTGGTGCTAACCAGGTTTGGGTAAGGAACAGCCTGACTTCTGCTTGGCGCAGCCTCTGAGTCCGGCGACCAAGAAACCAGCCAGATACAGGTTCTGCTGGATACCGTTGGTCCCCTTGTACGCATGCCGGAGGGGAGGAGATACAGGGCGTCCAGCTTGGGCTAATCACCCTGAAATATCCTGTTTTCCCCAGAAAATAAGCCCTAGTGCTTATTTTCGGGCCTAAAAGAAGCTTAGCTCCTCTTTGCGGAGAAACACGGCAGTTCAACCACCTGCTCCACCCTCCCAGACAATCGGCTATCCAGTCTCTCCTTCAAACCCTCCAATGATGGAGCGCCCACAATTTCTGGTGGCAAGCTGTTCCGCTGGTTAGTTCTTTGCTGTTACGAAGTTCCTGCTTCATTCCAGGCTGCTTCTTTCCTGGATTACTTTCCATCTGTTCTTTCTTATCTTGCCTTTTTGTGCTTTGGAGAAGAAATGGATCCCCCTCTCCTCCTTTTTGGGGCAACCGCTCAAATCCTGGATGGCTGCTATCATGTCCTTCTTTTCTCTAGATTGACTAAACCCCAATATTGCAACATGTCCTTTGTATGTTTTCGTCTCCGGGCCTCGGATCACTTTAGTTGCTCTTCGTCCCCAAAAGGTGCTTCTTTTCTCAAGAGGCAACTGGACTTTCTGGCTTATTTTTTGACGACGTTTCATTTCTCCTCCAAGAAGCTTCTTCAGCTCACTACTTGGTTGTTCTTCTTTTGCCCTTTTCCCAAAGTCTCAACGCCTTTTTTTGCGACGGGGTGGTGACAAAAACTGGGTGCGGCACTCCCTAAGGCTTTGTAAAACCATTGGGTGAGTTTTGGGGGATCCCAAGTGGTCTTTTATCCCCCCCCCAAAAGAAAACTTGAGATGCTGGCTTCACGGTTTAGGGCTTATTGCGATGGATCGAAATCCGATGTCATCTGCGGTATTCGATTCGGTGCCCGCCCTTGTGGAGCATCCCGAGCCTTCCCATATTTGGCAGATGAGAGCTGCCTGAGAAGGTGGGTGAAGAAGAAGGGGAGGCTGTCAGCGCAGGGTTTGGAGAGAGCTGACCTCTCTCTCTCCTCCGCTGGCCATCTTCCCTTGTTCCAAAAAGGCGGCTTGCAGCAGGTGGTCAGAATATGGCCACCTGAAGAAGGAAGAACTTGACAGCGGACAAGAATTGTGCAAGAGGAAGTTGTAAAGGAGAAAGTTGACTTGGACAACAGCTATTAAAAGGTACCTTGGAACCTGAATTTTTAAAGACGAATTACTATTCCTAAGAAAAATTAAGCTGTGAAGAAGAAAGGCAAAAGACAAGGGATTGCTTTATTTTCCCTCTAACATCATTGTTTTAACTGACTTGAACATTAAGAAGAGATTCGAATAAGAAAATTGATATCATCCACTTTCGACACACGAATCGGCTAATTTCTAGCTGGAAAATAAAGTTCAAAGGGATAAAGATCTTGGATAATTTAAAAAACTTTCTTAAAAAAAAAAAAAAGAAAGCAGCGGATGGAAAAAGGAAAAAAGAGGATGGAATCTGGAAAATGGAGGAGACCACCTGGAACTCAAAAACAAAATTATAGTGGAATTTTAACAAGGCTTGCAAAAGATACATTGTAGCTGAAAGTTTGTTACAAGAGAACAAAGCCCCTGGAAAAAGAAAGTGAGAAAAGAAGCAAATAACAATTTTGGATTATTGGATGATTCCTGGAACTTTGGATGGAGGATCTTAATGAAATAAAATAAAATCAATTGGGGGTTGTTTCAATTTTTTTAAAAATAGCATCACTCCTTGAAGAGTTAATAATGAGACTTAAAGAAAAAGAAGCAGCACGAGACGGAAGAGGCTCTTTTGGCTTCGAATTTCAATTTTTAGAAATGGAATTAATTGAATTAAGAAAGAAATGAGATAATTTAAAATAAGGCTATAGGAAGTAAAGAAAGGGAACAGCTATTGGAAAAATTGTGAAAATAATTATAAGATATGGATTAGGATGTATAAGATAAATATGTATTGAGTTTATGTCTGCATGGAGAAGTGATAACCCGGGGCCGCGCTTTTCTCAAAAAAAGATATTATATTTGTATTTGTATGTTTTGTGAAAACTTCAATAAAACTTTGATTAAAAAGAGAAAAGAAAACTCGGAGAGGCTACTGATCCTCACCAGGGACCCTTATTTTTCAGGGGAAAGAAATCAGATCCCTGGATACCCACTTCCACCCCACCCCCAAGAGTCCCCAACACCAAAACCAAAGCAGTCTTTTCCCTGTGGGAAAACCGTCTCAACCCTGCGTCGCCCTCTCATGGTGATGAGAGGAACTGTGATCATTGCAACTCCTACCGGAACAAATGGAATGGAATGGAATAGAGAATAGAATAGAATAGAATAGAATAGAAATACAGGAATAGAATGGAATGGAATAGAATAGAATAGAATCAGGAATGGAATGGAATGGAATGGAATAGAATAGAATAGAGAATAGAATAGAATAGAATAGAATAGAATAGAATAGAATAGAATAGAATAGAANCATTAGAATAAGGAATGGAATGGAATAGAATAGAAATACAGGAATAGAATAGAATAGAATAGAAATGAAATACAGGAACAGAAGAGTGAATAGAATAGAATAGAATAGAATGCAGAATAGAATAGAATATAAAATAGAATAGAATAAAAAAGAAACTAGAGAACAGAATAGAGAATAAACAGAACAGAACAGAACAAGGAACGGAATAGAATAGAATGGAATGGAACAGAATAGAATAGATTAGAATCAAATAGAATTGAATTGAATAGAAAATGGAAGAGAAGAGAAGAGAATACAATAGAGTACTGTAGAGTAGAGTAGAATAGAATAGAACAGAACAGAACAGAACAAAATAGAATAGAATAACAGAGTTGGAAGGCACCTTGGAGGTCTTCTAGTCCAACCCCCTGCTGAGGCAGGAAAGCCTATACCATTTCAGACAAATGGTTGTCCAATCTCTTCTTAAAAACCTTCCAGTGTTGGAACCCCCACAACTTCTGGAGGCCAGTTGTTCCACCGATGAATTGTTCCACCTGTCAGGAAGTTTCTTCTTTCTTCTAGGTTGCTTCTCTCCTTGATGAGTGTCCACCCGTCGCTTCTTGTCCTGCCCTCAGGGCCTTTGGGGTGGCCCCTCACGTACGCCCTCTTCTCTGCACTCTTTCCAGACTCCCAACCTTTTTTTTTTTTGTAACATCGCGGAGACCGAAACTCGATGCGCTATTCCAAGTGTGGCCTTACTAAGGTCTCATAAAGTGGTATTAACCCTTCACCTGATCTGGATTCTATCCCTCCTCCGTTGATGCAGCCTAGAACTGTTTGGAGACTTTCAAGAAGAGATTGGACTGCCATTTGTCAGAAACGCTTGGGCGGGGTGGGCGGGTGGGGGGTTGGACTAGATGACCTACAAGGTCCCTTCCAACTCTGATGATCTGTTATCTAACTGTGTTGGCTTTTTTTGGCAGCTGCAGCACATGTCTGGCTCCTATTTGAGTAATTGTCCACTAGGACAAGATCCCTCTCAGATTTACCACTGAGCAAGGTGTCACCGACACCAGCGGTCATCAACCGGTGGGAAAATGCCAGAAAATTTTGGTGGTCTGCAGAGAAATGTCACCTCCAGAGGACAACCCCCCCCCCCCAAAAAAAANATCAATCCAGGCTGCACGGAAACACAAGGCTGTGCTGCCCACATGGCCCACCCACTCACTCCTTACCTGGCAAACTTGCCTGCTAAATTGCTATTTTTCCTTTTTTCCTTCCCCGACCATCATCTGTTCTGCTGTGCTGGGAAATTTAGATTCTTGTGAAAGCAGGAAATGGTTGCCTTTCTTGCTTTTCTAGCTCATCTTTAGATCTTCGGTTCTGCTTTTAAGCACAGCCCAACCTCCCTTAGGACTGAAGCTTCTATTATTCAGTGTAGATAGCCGATGGCAGAATCATCGATCTCGAAGTGAATCTGTGATCACGTCAGCAACTCAATCTGCCTCCCTGCTTTGCCTGCTTTGGGCTAAAAGTTGCTCTTTTTTCATAGAAAAGAATGCAATATTTTCATATGAGTTTGCTTACAAGCAAATTTCACATGGCAGACTGAGCTAGCCAATGGCAGAATCATCGATCTCGAAGTGAATCTGTGATTCTGTCAGCAATTCAATCTGCCCGCCTGTGTTGCCTGATTTGGGCTAAAAGTTGCTCTTTTTTTTTTTTAAATAAAAAATTCAATATTTACATACATGGTGTGTTGCGACTTAATTTTGTGAGTTTGCTTGCAAGCAAATTTTATGGAACAGACTCAGCTAGCCGATGTCAGAAAGACAGATCTCTGAATGAATCAGTGATTCGGTGAGCAACTCAATATCTGCCTGCCCGCCGGGATTTCAAAGTATGAGTTTGATGGTCCCTGAGGTCCAAAAGGTTGGCCACCCCGACCTACACCGTACTTGTGCATTTTTGTTTTTCTTGCCTAAGTGTAGAACCTGAATTTTTTTCACTCTTGACCTTCATTTTGTTCAGTAGAGCCCAATGTTCCCAAGGATACTATGAAAAGGATATCATTATCCTTTTCATAGTATCCTTGGGAACATTGGGCTCTACTGAACAAAATGAAGTATCATTAAAATAAATAAGTATAAATAAGTAATAAGTAATATAATAAGTATAAGTATAAATATCATTAAAATAATATTTTGCCTGAGGAGTTGCCGATTGTGGCCCCTCAAAGTCTTGTGCGCTGCCACCAACTGTGTCTCTGTGGAGGGTTCCTTGCTCAGCTAACCCACAATGTGAAGGGAATGTGGTTTGTGGCCGCGTCCTGTGCCGCCGTCACGGACTCAACTCTTGCTTTCTTGCCTCCTCCAGGAGTTTCTCCTCTCTTGTAAAGCAGCAGAAGCGTCGGCAATTGCAGGAGTCGAGCATGGCCCTGGAAGAGGACACCATAGAGATAGCGGCCCTTGGCCGCCCCTTCCAACTGGGGACTTTGTATGACTGTCGCAAGGATGCCCTCATCCCAGGTAGGAGCTGGAGGAGAGGCTGATGGGTCTCTGGAAGGAGGGAGGGAGGGAGGGAGAGAGTCTGTGCTAATGCACAAGCTAAGCCCAGGGACAGAGTTGAAGTCCCGGGGACAACCATGACCTGGATGAGTGAGACTAAGTCTCTCTCCAGACTTGAGACCTTCAAGAAGAGGCTGGACTGCCATTTGTCAGAAATGGTGTAGGGTCTCCGGCTTGGGCAGGGGGTTGGACTAGATGACCTACAAGGTCCTTTCCAACTCTGATGATCTGTTATCAAGAAGAAGACTAATAGATGCAGAGCCATTCCTCTCTATTCTGTCGAAAGCCTTTAGATTTGCAGTGTTTTACAAAAAGAGACAGGAGGTTTCTCCTCTGATGACCGGGAAGAACAAAGGAGGGAACCCACCAAGGGAAGATGCCTCTATTGTCCCACCTCTCTGGGGCTCCTCTGCGCAGCGACTGATTTTTTTTGGGGGGGGGGAAGGTTCAATTCACCCTCCTTTCTTTTGGGCTCCATGCAGGGGTCACCCTTTGGGACTGCAGCTCTCTTCAGAAGGACCTGACAACCAAGCCTCAGCCCAAGACAGCATCTGAAATCATTGCATCCGACAGCATAGACGACAAGGCCTCCGCCCTGGATATCTCAGGATCCATTAAGGCCAGTTTCCTGGGGGGGCTGATTGATGTGAGAGGGTCAGCCGAGTATCTTCAGGACACCAAGAAGTCCAAGCAACAGGCCAGAGTCACCGTTCAGTACAAAACCACCACCAAGTATGAACAGCTGACAATGAGCCACCTGGGAATCCAGAATGTCTCTTACCCGGCCGTCTTTGAGCATGGCACGGCCACCCATGTGGTCACCGCCATCCTCTACGGAGCCCAGGCTTTCTTCGTCTTTGACCGAGAAGTCTCATCAACGGAGACGGTGAAAGATATCCAAGGAAGTCTCCAGGTTACAATCATGAAGGAAATATCTGTCACAGGACAAGCAGATCTGAAGCTAAAGGAGGAGGAGAAAGAGAACGCTCTCAAGTTCAGTTGCAAGTTCCACGGAGACTTTTCTTTGGACAGAAATCCAGTGACCTTCCAAGATGCCATGCAGGTTTACACAACGTTACCAAAAATGTTAGGAAAAGATGGAGAGAAGGTTGTGCCTATGAGGGTTTGGCTCTACCCACTGAGCAAGCTGGACACCAGAGCAGCTAAGATGGTCCGCGAGATCAGCCTAACGTTGATCTTCGAGGCTGAAAAGATCTTGGAGGAACTCAACGAAATCCAGATGCAAAGCAACGATCTCGCCAAGAATCCCATGGCTGAAACCTTCCCTGAGATCAAGAGGAAGATCCAGCAGTTCAAGGATCTGTTGAAGCAACACAAGCAGATTTTCCAGAAACAGCTGTCCAGAATGTTGCCCTCCATCCGGGGAGGAGGGCAGGAGGAAGGGACTCTGGTGGACCTCTTGATGTCCCTCAAACAGTCACCCTTCAACAGCCAAAGACTCCATGAATTTCTCGAGACCAAGAAAAGGGAACTTAACCATATCAAATCTTATCGGGAAATTCTCAATGAAATGCAACTTATCTCATCTCAAAATAAGCTGGAGGAAATAGTTCTTGATGCCCAGAATGTATTTGTGGTCTCCTTTATATTCACTTCTTTACATGAAGAGGAGCCATTTCTCTTGAGCTTACAGGACTGGCTTCAAGAGCAATTTTTGCAACAATCAGATAAGTCCACAAAGTCCCCTCCTGAGGTTAAGAAAGGCAAGGCCTGGTTTGAAGACAAGGAGAGGACCCACAATGCTCGCCAAGCTGCCAAGTCCATGAAAGATTTTTTCAGTATCAATCAATCCAGTTGAGAGTTCCGCTTTGTGGTGGCCTCTCTCCCGATGGTAGACAACCAGGAGCCTCATGTATACCTCTTCGAGAAGACGATATCTGATCAGCAAGAACTTTGAGTTGCCCTCAAAACCTCTCCCTTTCCTCACAACTGAACTGAGACACGACAGCATACAACTGAAGTTTCAGCCAGCTGAATACGGGATGCCCGCAATCTCCGGCTATCTGTAGTTAGAGTACAAAGTTGTCGATGAAAAAAAACGGAGTTCGCGGACAGAGGACGCCGGGGAGATGTTCCTGCTGAAAGATCTGCCTCCAAACACACGAGCACCAGTTCCGGTACGCTGCCTTGTTGCAAGCTGGACTTAGTAAAATCCAGTGACTTGAGCCTCACCATAAAGACCCTTCCCACCAGCCCCCCTGAGAAAATTAAGAAGGGTCACTGCGCGATCTTCTGTCATCTCCGTGGCCTGGATGAGACCCCAGCATCGTCTGCTCAGGATGTGGTCAACGAGTTACAAGGTCGAGTACAAAAGTGAGGCTGGAGCTGGGAAGGCAATGGACTGAAAAAACAGACGGAGAAAAACAGAGTTTTATCCATCGAAGGTCTGAAGCCCCAGACGGCGTACAGAATTAGATGTTGGCCATGTGGATAATGGAGCTCTGGGTTTCCCAGTGAGGAACTGGAGGTCTCCACATCACTGGAGGAAGAAGATGGAGAAACATAGCCCACCAGTTTCCTTCAGAAAGGCTACCTGGTGAGAGACAGACAGCCATAGTCTTCGCCCTTCCTCTGGAGAAGGTGTCCTCAGATGCCTCCAATTCCTGTCTCATATACCAGCTTGGAAAGGAGAGCCCAGAAGTGCCCAACAAAGTGATCCTGGTGATGGGAGCATCGGCTGTGGGAACCACTCTGATCACGGGGATGATCAATTACATCCTGTGTTCAGTGGAAGATAATTTCAGATTCAAATCATTCATGAAAACCACTCCACTTCTTGGAAGCATGACATCTTGAAGTCACAAGCCTACGTGGATGACTACGAAAGAGGTTTGCAAGTTCTCTTTCTGTCACCATCATTGACACTCCAGGGTGTTGAAGGCACGAGAGACGCGGAGCAAGACAACAGTGGTTGGAGAAGCTCCTGGAGTTTTTCTCCACCCAGGGGGCATTGATCACGTGGATGCGTCTGCTTTGTGACCCACGCTCCTTCCGTGCCATTCAACTCACACCCAGACAAACGCATCTTGATTCCATGCTTCCATGTTGGGAAAGACTTGGAAGGATAACGTCCAAGTCCTGATCACCTTTGCGGACGGGGGACCCACCTGTCCTGGAGGCCCTCATGGAGGCTAAATTGGCACTCCGCTCAGGACGAGTCAGGGACCCCTCTCATTTCAGATTCAACAATTCAGCTCTCTTTGTTCCACAGGGAATACGGAGGAAGCCGGAATGCTGCGGCCGAAAATGTTCCTGGAAAATCAGCCGCAGAGCATGAAGGATTTCTTGGGTTCGTTAAAGATGCTGGAAAGAAGAAGTTTACTTGACCCTGGAGGTCCTCAGGGACTTCAGAAACAAGAAGTTTCTTAGACGACAGCCCCTCCTAAGGTTGACGCCAATCCAGCCAAATAGTTTCCAGATGACGATGTGTCACGGTGACTGATGGACAGCTTCGGGTCTCTGGGTACCAGGTCGAATATCGGATTGCAGAAGAAGAACTGAAAGGTTTCCGTATAGAAAGTCCAAAGAATCGATTCACCCTTCCGAGAGGAGCGTCAATCTCCGGTACCAATTCCGATATGCTGCTCGAATCAACAAGCTCATCATGGAGTGAGGAGTCACACCTGCATGTCGCGACCCTTAAGCCCTGAGAGGTAATTATAGGGAGGAATAGAGGAGTGAGGAGGGAGGAGAAGTGAGAGGGAGAGGAGGAAAGGATACAGAGGGAGAGACGGAGGAAGGGAGAGCAGGTGGGAGGAGAAGGGAAGGGAGGAGAAGGGAGGAGCAGGAGGAGGAGAGAAGTGGAGAAAGAGAGAAGGGGAAAGGAGAGAGAGAAGCAGAAGGAAAAGGATGAGCGGAAGGAGGGGGAGAGAGGACAGGGGAGAGAGGGAGAGGAGGAGGAAGGAGGAACAAGGAAGGGAGCGGAAAGGGAGGAAGAGGGAGGAAGCAGGAAGGAGGAGCGGGAAGAGGAGGAGAAGAGAGAGAGAGGAAATGGAAAGAGGAGGAAGGCAGGAAGAGGAGGAAGAGAGGAGGAGGAGAGAGGAGTGAGAGAGGAGCGTAGAGGAAAAGGAAATGCAGGGAGAGAAGTGAGGAGGAGAGCGAGAGGAAAAGACGGAGAGGAGAGGAGCAGGAGACAGGATGAGCAGGAAAAGGGAGGAGGAGAGGAAGAGGAGAGAGAGAGGAGGAAGGAAGAGGAGAAAGGAAGAGGGGGAGGAGGAAGGTAAAGGAGGAGGAAGGCAGGAAGAGGAAAGAAAGCAGGAAAGGGAGGGAGGAAAGAAGAGGAGGAGAGGAGGAGCGGAGATGGAGGGAAGGAGGAGGAGCATGGAGGAAAAGGACATGAGAGGAATAGAGGAAGGAGATGGAGGAAGAGGAGGAAGAAGGAGGGAGAGAAGGAGGAGGAGAGGGAAGAAGGAAAGATAGAGGACAGGAAGAGAGACTAGGAGAAGAGGAGAGTGAGGAAGAGAGGTAGCAGGAGGAGCATAAGGAAATGAGCGAGGAAGGGAAGGGGAAGAGGGGAGAGAAGAGGTACGATAGAGGGAGCGAGGAGGAAGAGGCAAGGGAGAAGAAGAGAAGAGGAAGATGAGGAGAGAGGAGACAGAGGAGAGGAAAGCGGAGCAGGAGGGGAAGAGGGAGGAGGAGAGAAGAGGACGAAGAGAGGAGGAGAGAGAGGAAGAGGAGCGGAGGAAAGGGAATGAGCAGAAAGGGGGCAAGAGAGGGAGGAGGAAGAGGAGGAGGAGGAAGAGAAAGAAGAGGAGGAGGAAGAGGAGGAGCAGGAGGAAGAGGAGGAGGAAGAGGAGGAGCAGGAGGAAAAGGAAATGAGCAGGAAAGGGAGGAGGAAGAGGGGGAGGAGGAAGAGGAGGATTAGGAGGAGGAGGAAGAGAAGAAGGAAGAGGAGGAGGAAGAGGAAGGAGAGGAGGAGGAAGAGGAGAAGGAACAGGAGGAGGAGGGGGAAGAGGAGGAGGAAGAGGAGGAGCAGAAGGAGGAGGAGAAGGAAGAGGAAGAGGAGCAGGAGGAAAAGGGAATGAGCAGGAAAGGGAGGAGGAAGAGAGGGAGGAGGAAGAGGAGGAGCAGGAGGAAGAGGAGGAAGAGGAGGAGGTGGAGAAGAGGAGGAATATGAGAAAGAGGAAGATGAGGAGGAAGAGGAAGTGGAGGAGGAGGAGGAGGAGGAGGAATAAGAAGAGGAGGAGGAGCAGGAGGAAGAGGAGGAGGACCATTCTTGTCCGGACAAAAGCCCCCCCTCCCCATTTCCGGCCTCAAGGGGGGGGAGGAGAGCGAAGTGTGGACAGTCTGAGGGGAATTGGGGGGGTTGGGGGAGGGCGGAGGAGGCGGGTTGGGCTAGGTGACCTCGGAGGTCCCCTTCTGGCTGGACATTTGGGGAACTCGATTGCTGGGGCAGGGGGTTGGACTAGATGACCTCCAAGGTCCCTTTGGACTCTTTGGCCTGGGGAGGAGGAGACTTGCTCCTTCCTGGTTTTCATTTGCCCTCCCTTTCTCTTTCCTTCCTCCCTTCCTCTTTTCCTTCCCCTCTTCCTCCCTCCCTCGCTCCTCCCTTCTTTCCTTCCCTCTTTCTTTCCTCCTTTCCTTCCTCCCTTCCTTTTTCTTCCCCTCTTCCTCCCTCCCTTCCTCCCTTCTTTCCTCCCTTCCTCTTTTCCTTCCCCCTTCCTCCCTCCCTTCCTCTTTTCCTTCCTCTCTTCCTCCTCCCTCCCTTCTTTCCTCCTTTCCTTCCTCCCTTCCTCTTTTCCTTCCCCTCTTCCTCCCTCCCTTCTTTCCTTCCCTCCTTTTCTCCCTTCCTTCCTCCTCCCTCCCTTCTTTCCTCCTTTCCTTCTTTTCCTTCCTCTCTTCCTCCTCCCTCTCTTCTTTCCTCCCTTCCTTCCTTTCCTTCCCCTCTTCTTCCCTCCCTCCTTCCTCCCTTCTTTCCTCCTTTCCTTCCTCTTTTCCTTCCTCTCTTCCTCCTCCCTCTCCTTTCCTCCCTTCCTCTTTTCCTTCCCCTCTTCCTCCCTCCCTTCCTTCCTCCCTCCTTCCATTCCTATTTATCTTCCCCTCTTCCTCCCTCCCTTTCCTTCCCTCCTTTTCTTTCTTCCTCCTCTCTCCCTTCTTTCCTCCCTCCATTCCTTCCCTTCCTCTTTTCCTTCCCCTCTTCCTCCCTCCCTCCTTCCTCCCTTCTTTCCTTCCCTCCTTCCTTCCTCCCTTCCTCCTTTCCTTCCCCTCTTGCTCCCTCCCTCCTCCCTCCCTTTTCTTTCGCTCCTTCTTTCCTCCCTCCCTTCCTTCCCTTCCTCTTTTCCTTCCTCCCTTCCTTCCTCCCTTCCTCTTTTCCTTCCTCCCTTCCTCTTTTCCTTCCTCCCTTCCTCTTTTCCTTCCCCTCTTCCTCCCTCCCTCCTTCCTCCCTTCCCTCCTTTCCTCCCTTCCATCTTCCCTTCCTCTTTTCCTTCCCCTCTTCCTCCCTCCCTCCTTCCTCCCTTCTTTCCTCCCCCTATTCCCTGTCTGGCTGTTTGGGGAGAGAAACTTCCGGGCTGATTCCAGAGTTTTGCTTTTTCCTCAGAAACTTCTAGATTGGAGCTGTGCAATTTTTCCGGAAATGTCTGGAAATATCCAAGGTAATTATTTGGGGGGGGGGCTGCAGCGGGGGTTGGGTTAGAGCTGGGGTCCTGGGTGGGGCGGGGAGGATGGGCTCTGATGGCCTCAGACTGGGGAAATCAGGCGATTCGGGCTCCCGGAAGTCCTCAGCTTTATGATTGGCCCAACGTTTCAGTCGTTAAGTGAGACATTGAAGAGACTTTTGGCCCCACGTTATCATTTTTCTCATTGTTAAGTGAAGCTTAGGGCTTCCTCTGCAGGGGAAGAGTACAGCTTGTCCTTGACTTATGGCCACAATAGACTCCAGAAATTTTCAGTCCTTAAGTGAGACATTGAGGGGTTTTGCCCCACGTTAACATATTTCTCACCACTGTTGCTAAGTGAAACTCCGGGTTTTCCCCGGAGGGGAAGAGTCCAGGTATTGTCGATTTACAACCAAAATGGAGTCCAAAATTTTTCAGTCGTTAAATGAGACATCTGATGAAGGGAGTTTCTCACCCCCAATCGTTAAGCAAATCAGGCTTCCCCATTGAAATTTGTGCGGATCACATACACAGACACACGGACAGACAATAGTGGCCACCGTCGCAAATATGAAGCGGTGGCCGAGCAACTGAATTTCGATCGGGTGCTGACGGGGAATGCGTCAACGGTCGTGAGTGTGAAGAGAGGGTCGTAAGTCCTTTTTGCCGTTGTAACTTTGGACATTCATGGAAGGAAGGGTGGTTAAGTCGAGGGCTGCAAGCTTAAGCTCCCTACGAGAATCTGACCTACTAACGAGATAAGAAAGGCAGTCAAGGTGGGCTGGATTGAGGCCGCTTGTGAGCACGCAGGGATTCTGAACTGATGACGCCTTTGTCCCCGGTTATCTCCAGTGCTCCTGACCGGTCCCCCTTCTTCTCTCTCCTCTTCCCACTTTGGGTTTGTAGGGCCCCAACGGCGGATCGTCCTGGTGGGCAAAACCGGCAATGGGAAAAGCGCGGTGGCCAACACCATCCTGGGAAGACCAGTCTTCACATCCAAGATATCTTCCGCCTCTGTCACCCAAACTTGCCAACGGGAGGAGAACCTGCTGAACGGCCGGAAAGTGGTGGTAGTGGACACGCCGGGCTTCCTTGACACGGCACGTCTCGAGCAAGAAACCTCGGCCGAAGTGAGCAAGTGTATCAAGTTTTGCAACCCGGGCCCCCACGTCATCCTGCAGGTGATGCGCCCGGCCTGTTACACCCAGGAGGAGAAGGACGTGGCGCGCTTGATCAAGGAGATCTTCAGCCTGAAGGCCAAGGATTACATGATTATCCTCTTCACCCGCAAGGAGGATCTGGAGGGCAATTCCCTGGAGAAGTTCATCGCCGAAGGCGACGCGGGCCTGAAGGAGCATGTGTACCGCTGCGGCAACCGCTTCCTGGCATTCAACAACAAGGCTGAAGGCGGGGAGCGCAAAGCTCAGGTGGACCAGCTGATGGCCATGATTGACGCGCTGGTGCAGAAGAACTGCTCTGCGCCGTGCTACACAGAGGAGATGCTCAAGGCTGACAAGGAGCACTTTGCCAAAAACTGGCACTTTTCCTGGCTGTGTCCTTTCCTTTGAGGGAGACTGCGGCAAAACGCTTGGGCCAGCTTCCGGGCTTCGCCACGGCAACTCCACGGATCATCTTTTGCTCGACTCATTCCGCTTTGGCTTTCCGCTTTCCCCTCCGGAACTCCCCCGCAGGA
Source organism: Laticauda laticaudata (assembly GCA_004320025.1). Classification (NCBI taxonomy): domain Eukaryota; kingdom Metazoa; phylum Chordata; class Lepidosauria; order Squamata; family Elapidae; genus Laticauda; species Laticauda laticaudata. Next base: position 22,444 of record BHFT01026354.1, read on the forward strand.
GAGTTTCATGGCGGAGTTTCACTGAGCTGATTCCGTCTCCCGAGAAGCTGGTTTCTCCACGGGGTTGAAAGGGCTCCCTCCTTCCTCCCTTCCTTTCCTCCTTGCTTCATTCCTCCTTCCTTTCTTCTTTCTTCCCTCTTTTCCTTCCTTCTCCCTTCCTCCCTCCCCATCTCCTTTCCTTCTCCCTTCCTTTCTCCCTCCTTCCTTATTTCTGTCCCTCTCTTCCTCCTCCCTCTCTTCTTTCCTCCCTTCCTTTCTTCTTTCTTCCCTCTTTTCCTTCCTTCTCCTTTCCTCCCTCCCCATCTCCTTCCTTTCTTCATTCTCTCCTTCTCTCCTCCCTCTCATCTCCTCGCTTTCCTTCCTCCCTCCCTCCCTTCCCACCCCACCTCCTCCCTTCCTCCTCTCTCCCCATCTCCCCTCTTTCCTCCCTCCCTTCCTTCTTCCTCCTTCCCTCTCTCCTTCTTTCCTCCCTCCCCATCTCCTCTCTTTCCTCCTTCTTCCTCCTTCCCTCCCTCCTTCCCCATTCGTCAATTCTTTGAGATGCATCGGGGCTAGGACGCCCCCCACCAGCCCAAGAGATAGTAGGACCTCATTTTTATGGATAGGGATAATAGTAGCAGAATCCTCCCTTTCGCTCCCGCTGGCACCGAAGAGCCTGAAGGCCGGGCAGCCTTGAGTCTCTTTCTCACTCCTTCCCCGTTTTCCCGGGGTGAATTCATGTTTTCTTAAAAGCTGCAGCCCCTGATTTTCTCCAAAAGTTTCCTTTTTTTATGTACACAATAAATCTTGTAGTTGCTCATCCAAAAGTTTGTGTGTGTTTGTGTGTGTGTGTGTTTTGTGATGGGTGAACACGCTTGCACTTTGCAAAAATTCAGCAACAGGTGCCCGTACACCTTTATTATTATTAAATTTGGATGAAATAAAATTGTAACTTTAAATTAAATAAAATTCATCATATTCACATTTAACATAATGTGTCATTCTTATAATAGTGAATCAAATTGCCTTTATTAAGGTGTGATCTTTCATTATCTTAGGCTATACTGCACTACTAGCTCGATACCCGTGCTTTGTTGCAAAACTAGGTGAGGATTTTTGTTTGGGCGTGGTGGGGGGTTGGATTGGATGACCTCCAAGATTCCTTCCAACCCGTATTATACTGTCATTCTATAAAAAGTCTCTGGCTTGAACAGTCCCGACTCTGTCCTTCAGTAATCGGGCTGCGACCGTCCAAAATGCGAGTTGGTTTGCAAGCATCTGAATTTTGATCCCAAGGCCACGGGGGCTGCCGCGACGTTCCCAAGCATGAAACCCATATTCCATAAATCCTTTTTCCAGTGCTGCTGTCATGAGGAATGGTCACTAAATTCACCTCTTGTTAAGTCGAGGACTATCTCCGTTGAAAACAGAGCTTTTCTGGGCCAATGTCTCAGGGACTGAGGCAGGAATGGGGGAATGGGAGTGGGGACGGAGCTTGCAGAATGATGGACATAGTGGTGGTATGCTACCGGTTCGGACCGATTCGACCGAGCCGGTNGCGGCGGATCTCAGCTGGTGTGGGAAAAGCTGCACAACGGCGTTTGGCAAAGCACGCCCACCGAACCATTTGAATTCCACCACTGGATGGGGACACAGGTCTGTGAGAGAGCGGCAATCAAGACTGTGTAGTAATGACAACAACCTCACCAAGGACAAAAGAGGAGCTTGGAGGTCGGCAAAGAACGGACGGCTCGGAATTCGGCAGTAATCCTGGATTGCCGAAGGGAAAAATAAAAATCAGATTTTGCTGAAGAGGAAATGGGATATTTTTCGGTGAGGTGTGTGTGATTTCCTGGCTTTCTTCCCCAATTTGGGGCGTTGGATGTTTGAAGAAACAAACACCCACAACCACACTCACACAGCTTCCTGGCTTCCTTGATAAACGGCCAGACCCATCTTGTTTGTGTGGAATTGGGCGTCACAACAACAACAACAAAAACAAGCCCGGTTTTCCGGTTTGAAACGGTTTCCTCTTGAGAAGGAATTGCTTGTCCGACTTGTTCAGCCGTCTGCATTCATTGGCTGTGACTCGGCAGGGGTAGAGAATGGATGGTATGGACGAGAGAGAGCGCGGAGGAAGAAAGAGAGAGGATAGAGGAGGGAGGGAGGGAGAGAAAGAGACGAGGATAGAG
>BHFT01026355.1:0-104670 GCA_004320025.1 Laticauda laticaudata
TATTTATAACTACTCTCATAAACATTTCCATGTGCATATCCTTGTTACTCAAGGGTTATTCTGTACATATCATAACACCAAGCATGAGTGTTCATTCCCATGCGTGTGCCCCACCCCCCTGTGCATGCTCGGCAGAAACCCGAAGACCAGCTAGCTGGTAGGAGGCACACGCATATGCGTGGCGGAGCTGATAGAGGGGCCTGTGTGCCACCTCTGATACGTGTGCCATAGGTTTGGCATCACAGGTCTAGGTTATTCCTTTTGTATTTATTTTTAATTAACATTTTTAGAATCAAAGGACCATTTCTGAAATTTCCACGAAAAGATTTCCCTGTATGTATATGTAGATTGGATGTACAATGAAGCTATTTACTGCAGAAGATCAGCACAACTTACAGGTAGTCCTCAACTTACAACAGTTCACTTAGTAACCGTTCAATGTTACAACAGCACTGAAAAAAAGTTATTTATGACCCTTTTTCACACTTATGGCCATTGTAGCATCCCCATGGTCACATGATTTACATTTGGATGCTTGACAACTGACTCACTTTTATGACGGTTGCAATGTCCCGGGGTCTTGTGATCCCCATTTGCAACCTTCTGACAAGCAAAGTCAATGGGAAAACCAGATTCACTTAACCATGTTACTAACTTAACAACTGCAATGATTCAGTTAAGTGTGGCAAGAGAAGTCATAAAATCAAAATTCATTTATCAAATGTATCACTTAGCAACATAAATTTTGGCCTCAATTGTGGTCATAAGTTGAGGACAACTTGTACATCTGTAGCATCTCTTTGGTTTCACAGAATTAAGAACGCCTTAATGTAGATCTACTACTTTTCATTCCTTTTACATTCCAAATTACTGTTTTTTGTATATCACCAGATGGACCCATAAACACAATCTGTCATGACTTTGTCCAGAAAAGACACATTTTTAAATAAGAGAAAGTGTAAACTAAATTATCAGCCTTAATCATATTTATTCCATATGGAGCATTTCTTCCTAAGAGTAAATGAAGTCAGTTTGGCGTATCACATTTTTTTCCATATCCCATCAACAAAGATTTACATGCAGTGTAATGACATAGAATAGGGGTCCCCAACCTATGGCTTAATCTCCACCAGGCCGTGTGAGTAGCCAGTGTGCGCTCATGACCCCACCTGCACGAGAGTCGCTGCGAGTATCACCGGGGATCGTGGTCTGACTCACACAAATGTTGTTGCAAGTGGTTGTGGCCCCACTTGTGCTGGGTGGTTGCAGTCCCACTTGTGCAAGCCTTGTGTGCACTTGAAGTCCCACTTGTGAGCATCACTGCAAACATTGCACACGCTTGTGGACATGCACGCACATGCACCTGCTCCTCCCACAAAAACATTCCCTCCTCTCTCCTCTCCCTGTCCTCCCACTCCAGGCCACCAACCCTGAATGGTTGGGGAATTCTGACATAGAATTTATGCGTTGCAAGTGATATACTTTAATGCAGGGGTGGGCAGTTAATTGCCCCAAGAGACTACATGAGAAATTGAGACTGTTGAGGAGAGCTGAACTATTAGGGGGTGTGATGCACAAAGGTAAACTGGAAAAAAAATAGCAGTAACCTTCAAAATAAAAGCAATCAGTTGTATTGTGTGCATAGTGTACACTTATTTACATTTGATTTCTAATTTCTGATTGACTTCATGCGGGCCGGATGGAAACAGCCAAAGAGTTGGATGTGTCTCAAGACTGTAAAATGCCCAGGTCTGCTTTAATGTATCCCAAGATGAAAATTAAGTACATCTGTAGTACCATCCTATGTCTATTGATTGGTTCCACTCTTAAGTCCTAACCATTTCCCACCTTCCCCCTTTATGGGTAGTTTTCTTCCTTCCATATAGTAATTGACAATTAGTGTTTTTTTCCTCATTTTTATTTAAAAATCACTTATTTTTCCTCCCATCAGGGAGGACTATGAAGTTAGTTGTCCAGAACTAGATGAACTGGTAGCTGCTGCCATAGAAGTTCCTGGAGTTTATGGTAGCAGAATGACTGGTGGCGGTTTTGGAGGTTGCACTGTCACTCTTCTTGAATCTGGAGCCGCAGAAAAAGTTCTGAAACATATCAAGGTATGTGGTTGATTGGGCTGCAGGAGTGGATTTGCTGGTACAGTTCTCTCATTTACAGAAGAGGCAAGCAGAACATCATTTTTAACATCAGCTTTTTCTTCTTGGATCCGATGCTTAGTTCTTCTAGATAAAATTCTGATATGTTTATCAATAAATTTCATTCGTGAATCCAGTCCTATTTTTCTTCCTGGCTGTCTTTGGTAGTCTAATTCCTCACTGTAAATCTAAAAACAGTTTTAAGGATCTGAAGTCATTCCTTGAAACGAAATCCTAACTCTAACCCTAACCCTGCCTCTCTGAGCCAATAACCTGCCCCTAGTGTATTGACCTATGTGCCTGCTTATTCCTGAGATGATTCCAGCAGCAAGAAACAGACTTCAAGCATATCCTTCTGGATCCTGAATTCCTAACATCTACCTTTTCTCCTCTGCCTGTCTCCAGCCACTGATGATAATATTCTACTGCTTACACCCTCCACCTGTCTCCTTTTCTCTCTCAAGTTCTGCCGTACCGTGCACCATGTTCTCACACATCAGCATTAAGAAAAATACTCAATCTTGGATTCTCTCCTCCCCCCCCCACTTCCCGGTTACTCCCCATTGCAAACCACATTTGTCCAGGACTATCATATTTCAGTCCATACTGGAATGAAACACCCTAATTTTGTTCTATAAATAGGCCAAAACTGCATACATAAAATGATCCACACATGGAATATTTTTTCAGATCCCTACCGTAATGACATTAATTGCGAGGGAAGCATTTGTATGTCTTTAGAGCAGGGGTGTTCCAATTTGACTGCTATAAGACTTGTGGACTTCAACTCCCAGAATTCTTCCTGCAGTCATGTTAGCTCAGGGATTCTGGGAGTTGAAGTTAAGAACAAGCCTTAAAGCTGTCAAGTTTGAAGACCCTTGCTTTAGAGGAATGAAGTACAGTAGAAAGCGCCTGTGTGAGAGAAAGAAAGATTTTAACAGTATTTAGCATGGGTAGATGAATTTAGTTCTGAGGAGAAAAGTCTATGCTGGGGAGCATAGAAATTGTCTTGGTCTACCTGCTACTTATCTTCCCACAGTTTCTCTGTTAAGAGCTGTTTCTTTCTGTTGCTATTAGAACTGTTGTTTTTTGAATAAAAAGGCTTCCATCCAGACACAGGCAATCTGCCTCCTTCTGGGTGTTTTAATTTCTTGACTGGCAGTTTTGCCTACAGCAGATAGAAGATCAGAACATTTGGAAGAACATTTGCCCATTCCTGGCTTAAATGTACATCATCAGCACGTTTTCTGTTGCTAAATTTGCTGTTTGAGCAAACTCAAATGCTTGCTGATAATGTCTTCGGGGTTTTTTTCCCCCTCCTTTCAATTGTGTCCGATTATTGGAAATTGCTTGAATAAGTCTTTGCAATTTTCTTGGCATGGTTTTTCAGAAGTGGTTTGTCCTTGTCTGCTTCCTGCGTCCGAAAGTGAGTAGCCCAAGGTCAGTCAGCTGGCATTGTGCCTAAGGCAGTATTGGAACTTACAGTTTCCCACTTTCTAGCCTGATGCCTTGCCCACTACACCAGAATGGTTTTTGTCTTTGTCTTACCTCTTAATAATTGCCCTCCATCTGATATACAGCCACCTGATATGCCCCACGTCAGATCTTCACACTTGTGAAATTTTTCTCCTGATATACTTTGTGTCCCTTCAGATAATTGTATATCATGGTTTTTTGCTTTTATCGATTAGGACAAATACAGCTGGACAGCGACATTCTATTTCACAAAACCCGCTGATGGATCTAAAGCACACCTCCTGTCTTGAAAACTCTTCCAGCTGGTCTGTAGGATTCACTGAGAAAAGGGATAAGAAAAGCATGACGCTTTGGGACAGCTTCCTGGGACATTACTCGCTTGGAGCAAAGATTTGACTTCTTCCATAAAAGAAGTGAAGTAAGTGAAAACCTGCGTGTGCACACAGGTGTTTTTTTCTTTTAGCCAAGAGCCCAAAAGAGATTTTTGTCTGATTTATAAGACAATTTGGGGCACAAGATTTCTTTTTCAGTGAAACACTGATGAGTTTGGCTAAACGCTCTTGATTTTTGCATACAGTTTTCTGTGATAAGTTCCTTCAACAACCTGGATGGAAATACTGAGGCTGAGAAAGTCTGGCATAAACTCCACAGCTCCAAAACAATTCCTTTTTATTTTCCCAAGCAGAGACAAATCGTGGAGATAGGTTTTCTGCTTCTATCCTTTCTTTCCTGCTTATCCATTTATGAGCCATCTCCCAGTAATGAATTATCCACTAAACATATCTTGAATAGAGTCACTTTGTGATGAGTTTCTCCATTGCATTTGATATTATCATGAGTTACTGTCAAGGATGGGCTAATGCGAGATAATACCCTCAACCCATATAATTGGTATAGCTAGGTGTTGTGGTAGTGACAACTGTAGTCAGTTACACTGAAGTCAAAATAAAAGAAGCATCATAATATCTATGAGATAAAATGACTGTAATGTAAAGATGTAAGGTGTGTTGTTTGTATGATGTCATGATTCATTTATCATTTGTTTCTCCTCTCTCTGCCCCGATTCTGATCCAGTGGACATACATAATCTAAATTAAAGAAAATTTACAGCAATGATAGCTTTTCTGTCAACTTTCAAAATGACTTTGACTGAAGCCATATTTCCTTTTCGTCATTTCTTAGATGCCATATATATGGGAGGGGGGGAGATCTACAGGATGTGGGATATTTTCCTCCATTGTGGCCAGACATAACAGCAATAAGATCCGTGTGAATATGAACTAAGGTCATCTCAGCGAGTGCTTAGTAACAGCTGGAGGGAGCAGCCGAATAGCCTGCCATCTACCTGATTGGTTAATGTGACCTGTGACACAAAGGGGGAGAGGATTGATGTCTATTCTTTCTTCTGGGTTTTATTTAGAGTTGGTTTCACATTTCAGTGTGCCGATATGATGTGCCCAATAAAATGGATCTTTGAGAAAAGGTACAGCTTCAGAATCCTAACTTGATTGGGACCCTGACTCGCAACCATGACACTTTCTTTCAATAAAATGAATGATTGTCACCTTAAAGTAATTGGCTGTGTTCCCTTGTATGAAACCTTCATGTGATTAATTGATTTTCATTTTAGTGTGATTGTGATCCAGCCGTGATTTGTAAACCTCAGTTTATTGTACCAATGTTATACATAAACACAATGTTTTAATAAACCAGGGTTAAACATGTCATGGATTAGCAATGTGTAAACCAGCCAATATTTGTTTAACATCAACTGTTCACTAACCAGATTTTAAATTATCATATGCCTATCCTGTGTAAAGCTTAGTGTTTTGTGCAGCCATTATATCCCAACAGTACTATCCCAACTGTATGTTTTACAGTAGCAACGGTTACATTAAAAATTAGCTTCAGCAAGTCACTCAGATGTATTCACAAAAGGTATTCAGTTATTCTTCACATGTATCTTAGCTGCTAAACACAGATGCAAACTTAACTTTTCCCATACAATATTTTTTAAAGACAGATCACATTGCTATCGATATCATTTTTAGGGCTAATCTTGGCAACTTTATATCCTTTTAACTTTGGTCGTTGAATTATTTTAGTAACATCTGCAAGTAGAAGTTATAGATTTTGCTTTTATTGCCTAATCCTATTGAGGTTTAGGTTTGTACAAGATCTGCATTGTTGGCCTCATTAGCAGTCAAGCTGGGTTTTTTTTTCACACATAGCATATTTGAAAATTAAAAAAAAACAGCTGCGGTCATAGAGAAAATGTTTATTAAGTGCAATAGAAAGCCATCTGGTCCAAAGCACCATCTGTTAGATCTCTGAAATACTGAAACTGCATATGTACTTAATTCCATCATCATCTGCAAGCCATAATAATCTACAAATATGTAATTTACATTATAATGTATTTTTCATAATACATCAGTGAAAGCATAGAATGTCTTTTGAAACTTCTATTTAGAACGACCGTGTTCAGGGGTGAGATTCTACCGGTTTGCACCTATTCACTAGAACCGGTTGTTAACATTCTAAGCAGTCTGGAGAACCGGTTGTTAGAAGAAACTACTGGCCTAATCCTGTAAGGAAGGCAGGAAGGAAACANAGGCAGGAAGGAAACATTCTGGTGTTGCTTACAGAAACTGCCTCTCCATTAACCCTTATTACATTCTAGGCAGGACTAGACTTCCTGTCTCAGGAACATCTCTGGAGTTTTTTTTTTTCCCCTTTGCTGGTACTATGCTTGTGTGGAATGACCATTCAAACTTACAATGGCACTGAAAAAAGTGGTTTATGACCCTTTTTCATACTTACAACTGTTGCAGCATCCCCACAGTCATGAGAGGCCATGCGAGGAGATGTGTGCCTCAATGTGAGTGATGTTGAATTGGCCACGCCCAGCCAGTAACATGACCACCAAGCCATGTCCACTCAGTCACATGACCACCAAGCTATGCCCAACAACTAAGCCACGCCCACAGAACCAGTTGTTAAACATTTGAATCCCACCCCTGACCGTATTACTAAAATATGGCCACTAGATACCTCCAGTGACTCTTTGGATAACACCAAGATGAGTAGTTCTTATTCTGAGGGAAGAGTTTAATAATCGGTAGTAAAGAGTTTGCAAGAAACAGGAAATCGTTATCAGAAAAAGAAGTGGAAAGCTCTGAAGATAAAAGTTAATGCAGCTTCTCCTAGGAAGAAATGCTTTGGAACTTTCTTACAAAGGATCCAGGAAATCATTCATTCTCTTGAATACGAAAGAAATCTTGCCCGTTTGAAAGATAGTCCAGGAACTTTAACAATTCCATATCTTATGAATGATTCACAGCACTGAATATGAGAATCTTAAGAGCTCCATTTTGCCTGAATGGGCCCTGCTGCATTACTCTTCCTTGTGGCATTGATCAAATGTTCAGTTTCAAGAAATGTTATGTCCATCTGTTCTGAGAACCACCCACAACTACGGGGCACTTCAAGTCATGTGGGGCGCAGGATAAGCCAATTAGCATTACACATACCTTGTGTGATGATAGGCACCAATGAATAAACTTGTCATTTAGATTAGAGGTCTCCAATCATGTCAAATTTAAAACTTTTGGCCTTCAATTCCCAGAATTCCTCAGCTAACATAGAGTTGAAGTCCACCAAGTCAATAAGCTTTGAGAACCCTGATTTAGATAGATAACATGCCACATTAATTGCATCCTGACCTCACCGAAGAATTCCTGGGCAGCACAGCCACATTAACTAATATTAATTAGGGTTTCAGTTTGTTTCCAAATGAGTTTTAGGATTACTTCCCAAAAAACACTGTGACCCGATGCTATCATTGTCAATTTACTAGTTTGTATGTGATTGGGGAAAAAAAGACCAAACAAGTAGTAGGAAAGTGTATGGGAAACAATGACATTGGGACTATGACCAAAGGCTATTGTAATTGTACCATAAGAGCCTTATCTGAAAGTAAGTAAATTGTTGGCTAAAAGTATATTTATTTATTTTTACTTATTTTTATTTTGAGGTCTTCCTCTTAAAAATATTGTCCATGACACAATACCAAATATTTGACATTGAAGTTGGAAAGATACCGTATATACTCGCATATAAGCCGATCTCGCATATAAGCCGACCCTTAAAAAACTGCCCCAAAATGAGGGAATTTGCAAAAACTCGCATATAAGCCAACACCCAAATACCATGTTCAACCCCTGATAAAGGAAAATCCTGGAGAGCCCATGAAAAAAATCTGGAGATGGCGTAATTATGATGGCATAATTACCGACATTTCCAGAGCTGGGAACAGGTAATTATAACTATTTCGAGTAGATTCCAGCACGAGAAAACCCCCCCATCCATTAACTTCGATCTGTGCATCGGGGCTATCCGTTCTGAGCAAACGCGGTGTGCGATCAGCCGCCGAGCTGCAATGCCCTGCGAAGATGGGCCAAGGCTACCATCAGAAAGATTCTGGGAGGACAGGGCTTGTGGGCAACAACTTCCTGAAAAGCAGAAGTGAGCCACGAGGGAAAGGACGGGGCATGAAAGTGTGCCGGCTCAGATCGTCAATCCAGGGAGAGAAAAATGGCGCCCGACCTTACGCCGTGTTTTCACAACTGAAAGCGACGGTGGACTCAGCCGAAGGCGGTCCAGCCTGCCAGGCAGCAGTCAGACGACAGACACACACGATCTAGACATAAACGACGAAGAAGACAGAACACACACACAAGCCACAACATCTCAAGCTCAACGCGATCGATACACCACCCTCCACCCCTGCGACGCAAATCCGAGGCACGAGCCACCGAGTATATCAGATATGTATGCTATGCGCGTATAAGCCGACCCCCAAATTTGGAAAAAAAAAAAAAAGCGTTCTAAAGTCGGCTTATATGCGAGTATATACGGTACATTAATTGGTCCCATGTTGTATCAGGGATTCTTTGGAAAAGGATTTACAGGTAGTACTTGTTTAGCAATCATGACCTGGGACCAGCAACTCAGGTTCTTAACAGTCACTAAGTGAAACTGTGCTTGTGCTTATACTCTTGCTTCAACTGTCTTTTGCTTTATCTTTATCTGCAAAGGTCATAAATGCAAGGATTAGTCATAGAGTTAGTTTTTTGTTATGGTTGTAACAAGAAATGACTGCTGAACAAACAGCCACTAAACAAGGACTACCTGTATATATTTTAGTAACCTTATACCATAGAATAGGCAACAGTATTTTTTTGTTAATCTGTTAATGAATTCCTATATACTGCACAGCATGTGATTTTATAACCTACTACTATACAACAATTGGATTAACTCCCCTGCATTGCAAGGAATGCATGTGACAAACAGGATGTTATCATGCTCAGAAGAAGAAAAACTGAGAGTGATCTTAACATCGACAAAGAGGAAGAGATCCAGTTAAAATAGGCAAAGTGAAAAAGGATGGTCTGAGGTAAGGATTTCAAACCAAATCCAGAGCAGAAAAGCAAGATACTCATGAGCTGGGCTCAGAGTAGAACTAGCCAAGAGAGTTTCATAATCAAGTGTTCTGTTAAAAGCTCCTTTCACGAGATGCTAGTTTTACCAGCTAGGCTGTGTGCAGATACCACCTGGTGGCGTTTCAAAAGCAATGGCCAGCGAGTGACTTAGGGTTAATGGAGCACAGAGGTTGCCATCCGCTCCCATCTGAAGGATGGCCACAGAACATCTTGTGGAAACGCAAGTGTCTTTTGGGGCTGTTTCCTTGTTCACTTAAGCATCATAGAATTGTCTCTCTGTCTGTCTGGAGAATGTCCCACTATTGCTGGACATCGTGCTGGTGATGTATTCTTTGGTGATCTGTTTGGTAAGGGTGCCGCCACTCTCCACTCGCTGGGTAGTCATCAGCATCCCATCTGAAACGAGGGGACAGAATAAAAATAGCAAAAACCAAACAAACAACCCCTCCACCCGTTCGTTAGATTTGCAATTCATTTTTAAAGCATAAAACTGGCTGTTTAGTATGTGGTGTAACCCCAAACATATTCTGATTTATACAAGTGCATTTTGCAAACCCAGCTAATTGTTTTATTAACTAAATTAATTGAGACGTTAAGTGCGTTCAATCTGTGTATATGCACAAACACATAGCCATACGTATGTGAAAGCTTAACATAGTTTATTTTTTGTTTTGTAATCCTGAAGCATTGCTTTTATGACTTCCACCCCTGCACTTGGTTGCGTTTAGAAACACCCTAGAGACGTTTATCTGATACCTCTAGACCTGTTCAGGGTCTCGGGAAAGAGCCAAGCCCACTTACAGGTAGTAAATATCCTCGCCCTTCCTGAAGTCACACTTCTGATATCATCTAAAAGACCTCTTCATATCTTGCGAAATCCATAACCTAAAAAGCTTTACAATTACATATAAAGCAACACAGACGTCTTATCTTAAAATAAGATAAGATCTCATGGGTGCACCTGCAGGCACTCAGCACCGTTTGTGTGATGAATTACTTTCCAAAATTCAGTAAAGAAAGTTGGGATGCTGGTCCTAATGTGCTTTAAGCAGAAGCAGAATTCTCTTTTGGTCTCCATTTAATTTTTGTACCAAAAAACAAAACAAAACAGTTCTTTAACTTAGAAATAACTGCTCTGGTATGGTTCCTGGCCTTAGCAGTGACAGGAGAGTTTCCTAAATACAATGAAAAAAATATAGTATCATTTAGTAAAGCTATGTACGAAAAAGGCCTGTTCTGCCATCTTTCTAGAGAGAAATTTTTCTTATTTTTTCTTGAAGTGGAATGGAAGACAAGGAAAGCAGCATAAAAGCCCACATTCTTTTAACATTAGCATAAACATAACTTCAGGAATAGACTGGATTTCTTTCATTCTCGTTGAACTATTTCTGAATAAAGATTATGAATCCCAGATACTCTTCATTAATATTGTCCCAAAGATCTCAGCAAGGTTATTAAAAATCAAGGTGTCCCCTATTTCCATCATTCCTTTTTTACCTGTGTATAAAGGATCCAGTAGGGAGTGAGTGATGCTCGTTTGGGTGTTGTATTCTGTAGGGAGATTGAAGACTTCCTCCCTGGTGAATTGATGTGTTCCATATTGAGAGAATACTCCTGAAGCAGAAAAGATGGGTGGGTAGAAATGTAATTCAGTGCTTGGATATCTAATTCTCATACCATCTAATATTATGTTTTTAAAAATGACTGAGAAGAAATGCAAGAAGGCAGTGTCTAAAGCAAAACATTTGTTTTCACATATCCATGATGCAAAGCTCTATTCTGTTACTTTTATTTCTGGCTAATCTTCCTAAATATTCAGTTCATTTATTATTTATCATTTACCATTTGACTCCCTTTGAATTAAAATGGGATGATAACAGCTTCAAAAGCAGAAACTTGTAAAAATCATTTGCATCGCCTTGAAGATCAATTTTCTACTCCCTAAGAAAAAAGCATTACTTTTAAGAGTATTTAACATGTCCATGCATCTATCGTGTTAAGGAAAAACTGTTACACCTTTCAAGCTGTCTACTCCCATATATTATACTTGTACACATTGGATAATGAAAACCCAACTTTGACACATCCATGTTACCCTAACTTTGGGTTTTGGATGCCTTACTTACTGTTCATTCATATGTGCTTTTTTATTTCAAAAGACTTATACAGCTGCTTATATTGTAATAGTCCCTCTGGATAGTACAGAAAACATTAAAAACAACCAGAAAACAAAGTCAATGAAAATTTCAAAAACCCATGGAATCCTGGGACCAAAATTTCGCCTACATCTAAGTATCATCTTACTGGAATTCCAGCCTTATCCTATCCAATGCTTGTAGGAAGAGCCAACATTTCCAGACCTTCTAGAAGGTAAGGAGTATGAGCAGACTGCCAGATCTCTGGGAGAAGGGTGTTTCACAGCACATGGGTAGATGCAAGAAGGCATCATAGGCCCCACAAGAGAACAACATTTAAGGAAAGCAACCTGAAGTGTGCTCTCATCTGTCCTCATCTCCAGCCCAAAGTTAAGACCATTGAAATTTGGGTTTTTCACATCTAATTGGAGTGTTTTGTATCTTCTCTGGAAACCAGCTTTGTTACAAGTGCAATCTTCAGAATTTCAGAGATGACTGTGATGACTTAGCAAAGCCTGAGATTTGCTCAGTTTCTATTAACCACTTTCTATTAACCACTGGTGACATAGAGTCCTAGTGGACAATTACTTAAGTATGAGCCACCACAGTGTGGCAGCAACCAAAAAAGCCAACACAATGCTTGGTTGCATGAACAGAGGGATAGAATAAAAATCACATGAAGTATTAATACCACTTTATAAAGCCTTTGTAAGACCACACTTACAATACTGCTTTTATAACTTTTGGTTATAAAAAAGATGTAGACATTTGAAAAGAGTGCAGAAAAAAGGGGGCTGGAGGCTAAATCATGAAGAACAGTTACAGGAATTAGGTTTGTCTAGTTCAGTGAAAAGAAGGACTAGGGGTGGCATGATAGCAGTGTTCCAATATTTGGCACAAAGAACAGAAGGGCCAATCTATTTTCCAAAGCACCAGAAGACAAGACAAGAAGAAATGGATGGGAACTAATCTAGTTCTAGGAGAGAAGCAACCTAGAACTAAGGAGAAGTTTCCTGACAGTTAGAACAATGAATCAATGGAACAATTTGTCTCCAGAAGTGGGTGCTCCATCACTGAAGGCTTTTAAGAAGAGACTGGACAAAACATGTCTGGAATGGTCCACAGCTGCCTGCTTGTGCAAGGAGTTGGAGTAGAAGACCCCAAGGTGCCTTCCAGCTCTGTTATTCTGTTACCTTGCTGCTGTGGCATGCCACCTCTCCTTCTGTTGCTGGCAACTCATCTTTATGTTTCAGGTTAGGCAGCGGGAATAATCAGACACCGCCCATTAGTCCATGGAACACCTGACAAGGCCAGAGCTAGAGCCAATTCCTATAATTTGTACTTTACGATATGAAAGGAAAGAGGAATTGACATTCTGGGTTTTTTTACATTTTGTTAAGACAACGTGCCCTTAACAGCACTCCAAGAAGAACAGATGATAGAAGTTCTTTGGCACCAAAGCATACCTGCGTCTTGAGATTCAATGGTGATAATGCCTTCTCTTTCAGGGCCAAAGCCTTGAGTGGTCTTGGCTTGCACTTTGAACTTATACGGAACATTTTCGCTCAGGTAAGGCACTGTAAGAGTGGTCTCTGGGTTATCTCCTTCCACATAGATAGTCCTGGGTTCCCCTGAGCAGAGAAAAATAAAAACAACAGGTAGGAAGCTTAAGGAATAACACATACCCACTCATACACCCCCATCTCCTCCTCGTGCCAGACACTTTGCTTCAGGTGACTGTGGTTTTATGCAACCCAGGACTGTCCTTCTCTCTTCTATAAATTGGGAAATGCTATGCGTTATCTGGGAGAAGTGGAATGTGTTTCATTGCAACTGAAGTGGAATGTGTTTCAAAAGGCTGACATACCTCCACCCTGCAGAGTTTCACAAGTGACCATGTAGCCCAGAATTAATCCATTGGGTTGGCGGGGTCTCTCCCAGCTTAGTTGAAGTGAATCTGGACTCAAGGCTGTGAATACAAGAGGCCCTGGGGCACTGGGAGTGCTCAGAGTAAATGGTGATCCTATCAAGTAAAGAAGAATGGTCAGAGTTCTGTTAAGAGAAAATCAAACCAGTAGAAAACAGAGGCACAGGAAGAAGTTCAAGGATTTAGAATTGTAGAATTGCATTTGGGCTTTTCAAATATCTTCTACGCTTTTTGCTTTGTTGTATCCAAAAAGCTAACCCAATTACATTTGAAATTTACAGGAAGTAAACTACCACTCAAGATTCAGTGTAAGCAGTGGATGAATGTAGGACTGGCAATGGGGAAGCCCATATTCTATTCCTAACTCCAGTATCAAGCTAACTTGGGCCACTCTCTCTCTCTCTTTTTGCCTAAACCTATCTTAATTTTAAAATAGGGATGTGACAATCCCACTTTCCAAAAGAAAGGTGGAATATGAATAACGACTACATGCATGGTTTTCATGCAGAATAAACACAGATCTACTTTGAACTCCTCCAAAAAAGCACAGCTGAAAATCAACATTTGGAAAAGGAGTAGCATATCCATGAAATTGTAAGCATTTCAAAACAATTACCTGGCACGGGACTGAGAGGGCTGCGTGGATCCACCTGTGACTCAATGGTTATCACACCTTCTCTTTCTGGACCCCATCCCTCATCACTTTGGGCCTTTACTTTGAAGACATAGGAGTGGTTAGGTAATAGATCATCCACCACCACAGAGTTCTGCATTGGATTGGGAATTGTAAGTCTTTTTATTTCACCTAAGAAATAAGAGAAAAACCAGATGTCATCCCACAAACTATGATGATCAAAAATTGTAGCTTCTATTGGCAGAATAGGTACTGCTAGTGAATGCAATACGCTGAATGCTACAAATCATATCTTGAGGCAATCATGCATATGATCTTTCGTTCAGAAATAATTGGATGTTTCTTCTTCATAGATGATCACGCCTTTTATTTTAGTGTACTTCAAAAGAAAAACTACGTCCTTGTCTCTTTTGTAACACCACGTCTCATAGAAAATGAAAAGAAAACTAAACCTACAAATTGTGTCTGTGGATTGTTTGGGAATTAAGGATTTGACACATTTTGAACAGTGTTTTTCATCAGGATCTAAATTCACATTAGGCTTATTCCAATCAAAGAAGTGAGTGGTGACTGGATGACCGGAGGGGGGCGTGGCCAGCCAAAAGTCGCTACCGGTTCAGTGACCCAGGGCAAATTGCCACCACCGGTTCTCTTGAACCGGTGCGAACCAGCTGAATACCACTACTGAAGCTATCTCCTCATGGGTCCTTAGATAATATATTAGGAAACATTATTCAGCATATACAGAAATATTTATTTATTTATCAAATTTAGAAACTATCCATCCCCCTCACAGACGGTCTATGAAGGTTCTGCCCTTGCTGTGGTGTGTGGAAACTTCTGGAAAACAACAGGACAGGGAAATCTGTTTGGGCAGTTTAGAAACAGATCTCAGCAATAAGAAACACGATTTGGGGGTTGTTCCATGTTCTGATTGCTCATGTACAAACCATGTTCTGATCGCTCTAGAATCTGATGCCTTTTGACAAAAGAGGGTTTTATGTGTATATTTCCAATTCCCACTTTCACCACAGAGAGAGCTTCACTGACCTCCATTGAGAAGTTGGTATTGCACACTGTATCCTTGTACTTCTTTATCACAGTGGGGTTCCTGCCAGCTGACTTTCAGGGAGGTTGGCCCCAGGGCAGAGAACACCAGGCGAGTAGGGGTATCTGGAACATTCAGAAGCTGCATTCTAGAATCTGAGGCAGACAGAAAATAGCAGGATTAGATCTAAAGGCAGGGAAAGGACCACACACAATCTTACACATCAGCATAAGAACCCCTTTTGTGTCAAAGAACAAGCAAAAAGTAAGTACTGTTGAGAATGTAGCCAGAAGAGATGAGGGGAACAGTATGGTTGAAGAATCATTGGACAGTGAATGAAAACAACACCTTGGCTGCATTGCATGGTAACATACAGCAGGAAAAGAAGAGATTTGGTTTTGTCAGGGAAGCAATTGTTCTTCTTGTCCCCAGGTCCTAGATCCCCAGGGCATGGCAAGGTTACAGGTGGAGGTTAGATTAAACTCACCCACCCTGCCAAACTAGGGCCCAGCTGATCAGAACTTCATAGACATCTTCCGAGTCAGTGTCATGCCTTCTGGGACTGAGGAGGACAAAATGCATCCTGGATTGTTCATTTTGCAGAACTTTTGGTACTGTCTAAGCTTGTTTGCTTGCAGATGTTTCATTACCCAACTGGATAACATCATTAAAGTGAGTAAATGTTGGTTTTGCTATCTTGCCCTGACAATTTGGATAAGGGTATAATTTCCTCCTTGGTGATTCTTTGATTAAAATATCGTTTTCTGCCTGATTGTCTTGAATTATCTTGCTTATCTGAATATGGGCAGTTGGACGGTATGTATTCTAATCTTTTTGTTTCCTTCCTAGATTTTTATTGCCTTTTTTGAATGGTATGTAAATATGATTTATTTCTCTAAGTCTACTGATAGTTGATTTGTCTGAATGTCCTGGGAATTCCCCAGCATTTTTCAGTTTGGCTTGGTTTATAAAGTTAATAGATTCCCATTTAAAACTGAGAAACTGAGTGGCTAAGTCTGTCTATGTGTTGTGAGATTGAGATGTCTATGGAGATTCTCCAGCCATCTAGGTTATGTTTATCTCAAAGGTGCATTTTCAAAAGCCAACAGAACTTTGCTTTTCCTTGAAGATGTTTCATGTCTCATCCAAGAAATGTAAAACTAAGGAGTTCTTGTTGTGTCTTTCCACTGCTATTTGGTATTTCTGGATGTGCTTTGCTACCCCTCTGCCTGTCTAGCCTACAAAATTGATTTTACAATCTTTACATTGTATATTGTAAATGACTCCTGCCTTTTCTTTTCTGTTTATTGTGCTCTGTTATTCAGAATGGGAAGGGAACAATTAAATGTTGTCATAATGAGCCTCGGTGGCACAGTGGTTAGAGTGCAGTACTGCAGGCTACTTCTGCTGACTGTCGGCTGCCTGCAATTTGGCAATTCAAATCCCACCAGGCTCAAGGGTGACTCAGCCTTCCATCCTTCCGAGGTGGGTAAAATGAGGACCCAAAATTGTTGGGGGCAATATGCTGACACTGTAAACTGCTTAGAGAGGGCTGTAAAGCACTGTGAAGTGGTATATCAGTGCTATTGCTATTGCTATAATGGTAGTTGCACCCTTTAAAAGTGGAAGACAAAATTACATAGCAATTATTATCTGAACTGCAGCAATTCCTAGAGTGCCTCTATTAGGAGACACAGAATTGCTTTCCAGGCAGTTTGAGCCAACCACTGACTTTTGCTCATCTTTTTGCATCTAGGCAGATCAGTCAAGAGAGAAAATGCTCCTAAAACATTTTGCTTCCTCCTTAAAAGAATAGACTCATCTGGCCAGACAACCCCTTCCTTTTGTAGAATAAGAAATTCCCCTCTTTTCCAAATGTTTATTTTGGATGCAAGCAAGGTGCTTTCCTTTCTATAGAGGACAAGGTAGTTTCAAAACCAGAGGAACTAGCTGCAATTATAAGGTTGTGAGCTGTAATAAATATCGACCGTAAACCTCAGCAACTCCTTGAGTAAATATGTTTTAAAAGGAACATATTATAATATTTGCCTGTTACAATCTGGGCAGATGGACCTGGAGACACAGAAGAATAGCAGATTGTTAAGGATACTGTCTGAGCACTAACTCCTTTGAGTATGTAATATAATAACTGAAATGATGTCATTAGAACATGAAAGCCATCAAAGTGAAAGAGATGGAAGGTTAGAAGGCAGAGCAAATTAGCACATGCACCCAAGCCACTTGAAGGGACTTAACATGAATAAATTAGCAGCTTATGAGATGAGTCACTGTAGCTAGAGCCAACAGTCTTGCAAATGATCAGCCATGCTGTGCCGTTTGCTATACCTAAGTATTTGGAAATCCAAGAGGGCCCATCAGTCATGACTATAGAATCCCGAGCATCACGGCTGTCAGAGTAACCCATCACATTTGCCCTCCTAAAGCCCACATCCTGTGGGATCTGGAGTATCCTTCTAGTTTCTTCGTATGTGGGAGAGAAAACATTCTTGGAAGGGTCTAAAGGACATGCCAAAAACAGAGAGAAAGAAAGACACACCATTGAGAGTACCAGAAAAAGATTGCAGCACCAACACCAGGCACAGTGACTGAAGGAATAGCCTGAGGAAGAAGGAATAATTTTTTTCCTATCTAATGCGAACTGGCATGAGAGACCAAGTAGGAGAGGAAGACTTCAACTAACTGGAATCTGCTTCTGATAGGACACTGAACATTCTCAAATCACGAACAGATTAGCGCACATTAATCACCTACCGTGTCCAGACACCGTGGTATACTCTCTTGTTAGCGATGAGTTTCCAATCACTCTTCTCTCATGGTACACATGTGGACTTAGATGATTTCGGGTTAAACTTCCACTACCGGCAGGGAAAGCAATATCCAGTCGGCCATTCATCAGATGTTCTGGAAATTATTCAATTTACTGCAGTTAACATTTGTAACCAGTGACTACAGATATGCATCTCAGCCAAGTTAATTAATATGAGATTTGACAATAAAGATATCTTAGAATGCTTGGGCTTGCGATCTGTGCTAAGTCATAATGTGGTCTCATTTTTACTTAGTGAACCCAAACACTATGGTTCATATATCAAGGTTCATGGCAACATGCTGTATGAAATCAGCCAACTGTGATTAGTTAATTACATTAACTAATCCATGTTTAAATTAAATAAATGTCTCAGTAAGATATGTGAACTCAGTTCACATAAGTTTCTAGTATCAAAATGTAATCAAGTGCCTCCAATATATTGATTTCAGTTGTATTATTTCCAACCAGATATGTTGGTTGCGGATTTATGGGATTGAAAGCTGAAGAAACCTGAAGAGTATCAGTTTGTGAAACATTGACCTTGGCTTTATTATTCTGTTTCTTATCTATAAAGTGCATTCTGGAGCTCCATAAGAACTCACAACCCTTATGTCACATCACTTAAATCCACAATGCACAACAAAACATCAATATCAGAATTAAACAGAATTAAACAGAAAGGACCAATAGGAAAAGAGCAAAGGTTGGTTAGGTCAGAAAGTGGTCTCATGAATGCCAAATGATATACTAAAGGACATGATATTCAAGTAATGCTATATTTTTCAAACAAGACAATGTTATTACTACTTTAATCCACTTTAAAACAAGCGATCATTGGAAAAGGCAAGACATGATTATAACTGCTAGCAATTTTAGAGCATTTATTAAGTTACTGTATGTCTAATATATTCAAAAGTCTGTCCGAATAGTTAGAGACCCTTCATATTCAGAGGCATTATATATATTGGCACCAGATATTAATAACAAACACTCTGGCTGGCCATCTTTTTTTTCTGTTTTTGAGTTCTTCAATCAACTCTGTAAACCACTATTGGAAATAATGAGGGCAAGATGAAGAGAAATTCTTAAATGAATTACAGAAAATGCTCAGGGGAAAGCATTAGTTCTGTCTCAATGGCTCTAAGAATGTACTGAAATTTTTAACGGTTGTTGGAATCATTGGTTGACTACACAATGTAATATCCCCTATTTGGCATTGTACAGATATTTAGGGCAACAGGTTCCATGAAGGAAAAGCTATCACATGAAGCAGCTAGAACATATCAGGATGGTGAAAGTTCACCAAATTTAGCATGCTGGAGAAAATTATAGTTATGATGTTACTGCAGCAGACAGCACTGTTGATCTATGCTAATGAGATTTCAAATGGGAAGAGGGGACTTCCAAATACTGCTGGGGGGTTTTCTTCAGGGATAATCAATTGGGGGATGAATGCCAGCAATGCAAAAGGCTGAAGGAAATAATGGGTCTATCTTTCTGACCACTATTCCCCCCCCCCTCTTTTTTTCACTTCTTCTACCAAGTGCCTGCTAGGAAAGGAACTCAGATGTCTGAATTGCTGGTTTGCAGAGGATTTTTGAAATCAGCTTGTGAGCTACATGAAGGGCAGAAATATGCAACATGTGTTCCCCAAAAATCTTCCCTCTTTACACCCATTCTGTTTCATTCAATTCCATGCCTAGGATAGCCCCGACTTTGGTACTAAATAACCAATCACAAGCAGATTCCATTACAAATGCTAAATGTATTATGCAGGGGTGGGATTCAATTTTTTTAACAACCGGTTCTGTGGGCATGGCTTAGTTGGTGGGTGTGGCTTGGTGGTCATGTTATTGGCTGGGCCTGGCCATCTCAATATCACTCACATCGAGGCACACATCTCCTTGCCTGGCCTCTCATGACTATGGGGATGCTGCAACAGTCGTAAGTGTGAAAAAGGGTCATAAGTCATTTTTTTCAGTGCCATTGTAACTTTGAATGGTCACTCCACACAAGCAAAGTACCAGCAAAGGAGGGGGAAAAAACTCTAGAGAAGTTCCTGAGACAGGAAGTCTAGTCCTGTCAAGAATGTAATAAGGGTTAACGGAGAGGCAGTTTCTGAAAGCAACACCAGAATGTTTCCTTCCTGCCTTCCTTACAGGATTAGGCCAGTAATTCCTTCTAACAACCAGCTCTCCGAACTGCTTAGAATGTGAACAACCGGTTCTAGCAAATAGGTGCAAACCTGTAGAATCCCACCCCTGGTATTATGCTATTAACACATCCTTGGAGCTTGTAGAGGGTTAGCTTGAATAAATTGCATTCCAGGGCCCTGGAGTAGGATGAGACGTCATGGTTACTGGGAGGGAAGAAGGTGGCCATCCTTCACCTGGTTGGGGCTGAGAAGTCCCACTCCTTGGTAGGCTGCTGCTGCTTGCGTCACTGTCCACTAGCTCAGAGGGGATACTACCCTCATGGAGGAGACCCTCTGTGTCCGAGGAAAAGCAACTGCTGTCCGAGTAACGAGGGATCAGTTCTACTGGGAGCCTCCAGGTGACGTGGCGAAGGTCCAGCTCGTTCCCCAGCAGCTGCACATATTTCCACCGAGAGCCTTTTGGAACAAGTGAAGGACTTGCGTTGGCACAGTTGGAAGAGTGCAGGAAGCGCCATGAGGGGTACAAAGCAGCCGGTCCATCACTTGCAAACTACCTGCAATCCTGCCTAGCAACACTTTAGGAGGAAGCACAATACTCAAGGACTCTTGTAGCCCTGAAAGGAGTCTGCTACACATGCACTGTATTTGTGCTCAAATTATCAGTGGAAAGCAGAGACCTGAGCAGGAATCCATGAGGCCCACTCTCTGATTCTTGCCAATCATAATAAAAGTATGACATCCCATCTTTCAAAAAATATCTAGAATCAGAAGATCATAGAACCAGGGGCAACCTTCCTTGATCCTCTTCATTGAATAAATATAACATTAGATGATAAATTAAAACAAAATTACAATTGGGTATAGAATCAAATTAGCCAAGACCTAGGGTAACACTAAGTAGTTGTCTGGATATCTCTGAAGCAAGATATCCAGCAACAGGGACAAGAGTTAGTTTCCCAAACTGCCTTATTTGTACTAAGTTCATCATTATGCCTTAGTTGTCATCAGAAAGAGGTAGTCCTCAACTTACAACAATTAGTTTAGTGATTGAAGTTACAACAGCATTGAAATAAGTGACTTATGGCCGTATTTCACACTAACAACTGTTGCAGCTTAGCAACAATTGCCTTTCTTAGCAACAGAAATTTTGGACTCGGATGTAGTTGTAAGTCAAGGACTACTAGTGATTTCACAATTCAATGCAAGACCCCAAAATCTATCTATCTATCTATCTATCTATCTATCTATCTATCTATCTATCTATCTATCTATCTATCTATCTATCTATCTATCTATCTATCTATCTATCTATCTATCTATCTATCTATCTATCTATCTATCTCCTGTGCAGAGTCAGCTGGAAACAAGTTTCACTGAGTTAATACAATAGACATACTCCCAAATATTCATATATAAGAGTTCAATATAAGAATAGAAGGGGAAAATCATTTTGAAACTTTCTGTATTATATCAATAGTTTATACAAATGCCCATACCTGTACGGCAGCTGAATCATGCTACATTCAGTTGTGGTTACGCCCAAATAAATCCAACTTTAAAACCACATTACTGTATTACCTTATCATAGAGTAACATATCAGAACATCACTGTGCTTGCTGAAGAATTTTTCAAATTGCAAAATTACATACAAGAAGTTGACTTATGATTGCAGTTGGGACCAGAATTTCATTGCTAAATAAGACCGGTAAGTGAATCACATTCAATTTTAATCCTTTTCACCCTGATTATTAAGTGAATCATTGCAGTTGTCAAATGGTTGTCAGACAAATCTGGTTTCCCACATTGACTTTGCTTGTTGAAAACCAACTGGGAAGGTTACAAATAGTGATAACCCTGAAACGCTGCAACCCATTGTAAACACATGGCAGTTGCCAAGCATCAGAATTTTGATCCCATGATCATGGGGATCTGTGACAATTTTAAGTGCAAGGAATGGTTCTAATAAGTCACTTTTATCAGGACCTTTGTTTCTTTGAAAGGTCATTAAACAAATGGTTGTATGTTTAAGTCTACCAGTAAAACGATCAAGTTCTTCAGAACCCTTGACTGTATGGAAATTATTGTATCCACCCCTCTAGCAATCAGTGTTGAATGTCAGAAAATTATAACTGTGCCTTGTGGATGGCCTAAAGGAGCAATTTCATTTCAGCTCAAGACAAAGCAGTTTTCTAATGTCTGTAATACCTGGAGAGTGGTTTGTTCTCAAATACATATGCATTGAAAAAGAACAATTAAGGGATAAGTGAAGTGGAGCCAGCTACTTCATGGAAGATTATTTCCAAAGCTGAATACAAATAAGGCTGAGGGAACAGCTAAAATGGGAAGGGATGACCAAGGCAATGCTTGGGGAGAACTATCACTCTACAGCAGACAGACGAGGTCCAGAAAGAACAAATTCTTTCAGGAGAGCCAGACAGTTACAGGGGAAAATATCTACATTCTTTGAACAGAAGAATTCAGGAAAGGAAACAGCTGACAGGAAATTTTGTTATTTGATCTTTGAAAACTGAGATAATTCAGCATCTTTACATATCTTTAACACATCCTAATGTAGGAAAATATTTTAACATAATATAAATGTTTTTTTAAATAATAATCATAAGAATATTTTATTATATATTAGCATCAAGATCTTTCATTTTAAAAATGCACAATATTTCCATGATCTACATTCTTGAATTATGTACATTGTACCTTGATTCAGATAAATCACAATATGGAATCCATAGATAGAAGCATTATGTCTGTCTTTCATTAAAAGGTTCAAAAAATCTTTTGTAGCAAGTAATAGAATGGAGTAATTTTCAGAAGTAGACTTTGGCCATCGGGAAAAAAAATGACTAAGCATTGAAACTACACACTAAATAAAAACCAAATGCAAAGTACAATACGCTTGAATCTTCTTTTGAAGATATCAGTCATATGCCTAAATACAACAACTTAAAAACTGGTTCTCATGTACTGTATACTTTGTTTATCTGACCCTCAAAAAGGCAAGAATTTTGAAATTTGTGACAGACAGTATCCTTTTCAATCTACTACCCAGGTCAAAATGGCAGCTTTGGTGGCCTAGAGGTGGAGCTTTCACCTCACAATTAGGAGGCTGTGAATTTGAACCTAGGAAGAGGCTAATATTTGGAATAGACTCTCCTGCTTGAGCAGAGGGTTGGAATAGATGGCCTCCAAGATCCCTTCCAAATCTGTTATTCTATGCATATGTTACAGGGACCCCTGGCTTAAATGGTATGGGTTGATTGATGGGTTTAAGAACTCATTTTCCAGCATAAACTGTTCATCTCTGGTGTAGATAATGGGATGTGGTTGTTAGTCTTTTCATCCTGATTTAAATTATTATTGGTTTTGGAAGGCATATTTTGGTTTTTGGATTTGTACTACCTCAGTGACTGATAGCAGTTAACCAGGAAATGAGAAACTATTTTTTTTTAATGGTGAAATAATTAATTGTGATGACCTCTAAGCTGAAACTTTCATTCCTGTAAAATAGATGGCAAAGACATTCAACAAGTCCAGTGGTCTGACAGTGAACTTGTGCACTGATGTTGGTAGAGTGATAGTTTGCTATTTTGCTACATTAGGGGAAAATCCATGAAGTGCAAGTACAAAAACAATTTACAATCCTGTTTTGCTATCAGGGGTTGATAAACCACCAAAAAGAAAACTTCCACTTCAGAAATACATGTATGGATATTCTTAACTATGAAACCTCCACACAAAGCATTCCTCAGATTTTTTAAGAGAGGACAATAATATTAGCTTTGCTTTAAGATGTGTTTGCTTCAAAATAATATAAAAATAATATTTGCTAGCCTATTAATATGCATGTTCAAGTTGTTTTGTATTGCCCTTGTATAAACATTTTCTCTTATATCTATACTTCATTAAAAAATAGCCATCAAACATTTTTTGCAAGCTATAATGAAGCATACTTTACCAGAGTCATCTGAGACGCTGGGATGTTTACTACCAGCTGGTGAACGCAATACATCTGTGCTGTACATCAGAAAGCTGTCATAGTCTTCTTTTCCTTGTGCATCAATTATTGGTACATCAGGAATTATAGGAACTGCAAAAAATGAAAGAAAGAAAGAAAGAAAGAAAGAAAGAAAGAAAGAAAGAAAGAAAGAAAGAAAGAAAGAAAATGTGAATAGGATTTTTTGATATATTCAAACATAATGAATCTCAACCATACTTTAAATCAAGACTCTGATCTAGTACTTTGATCTAATGTGAGACATAGTTCACTGGAGAAAACTATGTCAGCGTTGAAGGTCTTTGATGTAAAAATATGCAAGTTAGGCTAATAATACTGAAATGTGGTAGAAAAGTGTGATATATTTTGTGTATACCATTAAAAGTAAGAATATTAATTAATAGTTTGATCCTTGTTACCAGTGGTATTACATTAAACAGAGAATATATATTCCACAAGATATAATTGCCTAAATGCAGACTATAATACTGATTGTATAATACCCACATGATAGAAACACAAATTCACAGGAATATCTCTTAACAACAATGCATTAGTTTAAGTCCAAAACAAAAATTCTGTATAGCAGAAGATTGACCATACGCATTTGAAAAACTATGATAAAAACTCACTGGACATAGGGCGTTTTGGCTGTGTAGCCAAATTAATTGTAGCTTCTCTTTCCGGCCCCCATCCAGCTCCATTCTTGGCCTTCACTGTATAACGGTAAGGCTGTGATTCCCGTAAATTTTCAATTAGAACCATTCGCTTCTTAGGGTCTTCCACCAAGACTTTCTTTATGGGGCCAATGGGTCCTGAAAATATATATGTGTATATATTTGGTATATTTTTGGTCACTTTTCTGTTTCAATCCAGTCAGCTTTCCTGCTTAAGGAGGACTAGAATTCAGGGTCCTCTGGTTTCTAGGCCAGTCCTTTACTAATGCATCAAATGGGCTCTCAATGTTGTATTGGATTGGCAGAATCAATCTAACTGCCTCTTTTCAACAAGCAAAAGATTTTATGTGAAGAAATAAGCACTAGAGTAAGGCATCCAATATATCCTGTCAAACTGGCTATCTGTATCTGACAAAATGGGATACCCTATAGTACCAGCAAGAACAGTGGGTTTTTTTTTTCTAACTGGACTGAGCCCCAAATCTCTCTGAAAAAGCAAAAAAAATGAAAAGTAAATTTGCAGAGAGGCGATAAGATCTAACGACAGAAGTCTAGGCACTGTGGGAACTGTCAAATAGTGTGGAAACAGTTGATTTCATGGAGTGAAAGACAAAGAGAAAACATCAGGAATTTTGTAAAACATGGGCGTCAAAATAAACTTCGATAAGACTGTAGGATCCAATCTGGGTCAGTCATCAGGGCCAGAGGTTTTGTCTTCCGAGCTTTCGGACTTCTGCTGGAGTTTGTCTTCAGGGAACTTCTCTCAAGCCAGAGAGGGTAGAGAGAAGTTCCCTGAAGATGGCTCTCGGATGAGTCCGAAAGCTAAGAAGATAAAACCTCTAGTCCCAGTGACTGACCCAGACTGGAATCCTACAACATTATCCTGGGCCACCAGAGGTGGTATTCAGCAGGTTCTGACCAGTTATGGAACAGTAGCAGAAATTTTGAGTAATTCGGAGAACCGGCAAATACCACCTCTGACTGGAGATTTTACACTATCCTTCCCCTGCCACACCCTCCAAGCCACACCGACAGAACAGGTAGTAAAAAAAATTGAACCCCACCACTGTGGGCCACATATATTCCCCTTTATTCATGCAGTAAGACTGTTCAATAAGAAGTCTAAGCATGAGAAGCCAAGTTAACTTCACACACAGGTCAACCAATTGTATTCAACCTGTGGAGAGATGGCTGTGTGTGTATACTTCTGTCATCACCATTTAGGGATTTTATAGTCTGCAGCTTGGATTAACAGTTTTGATATCATAGGTTTGAAGAGCAATGGTCTCCAGTGATGCCTTCTAAATGCATGCACTTGAAATACTAGGAAGATATTAACAAGTTATCCAGGATAAATGATTTTAAGGATAGCCCACAGATTTCATGCTTACTGTTTTCCTCGTTGACGAGTCCATAGCTGACCTCGTAAGCTGTGATCATGCCATTTGTTTCTGCAGGCTCGGCCCAGCTCAGCTGTGTCACAGTGGAAGAGATGACGTTGAAAGCCAAGCGCCCAGGTTCACTGGGAACTACAGAGATGAAATGCAGAAACAGTTCTGTAGTAACTAACACACCATTAAGGGATGCTTTGAGTGCATTGAGGGAAAAATGTGAAGAGCTGGCTACCTGAAGCTGGAAATAGTACAAGAGCTATATAATACAGTAATTTTAAAACAGATGCCCTAAAAATCAACAAGTGCTTGATTTAGAAGCATTTTCAATGAGCTGCTCCTCATAGGAATTCTAAACTTAAAATCTGGAGTTTTAACAATAAGTGTATTGGTATTAGGTATTTGCAAAAAAAGAAGCAATAGGCATAGAAAGAGCCAGTTGGAAGACTACTTCAGTCATGGTGAATAATAACAATAACAAAACAAATTGTTATAGGGACTCCACATTCATCTCATCCCAATAATCTAGGAAAACAACCAGGTTTTTAATGATTGTCTGAATGTCATTTGCATGAGAGCCATATGGATCTCTGGGAGTAATGACATTCCAGAGGGCAAGTATGGTAACAGTGATAGGCCAGTTCCTAGATCTCAGAGGTGACCCTGTTTCATTGGCAGGATCTGGGAACATGCCCTCTCTGCCTGAAGTCACTGGATGGGCAGAAATAATCAGAGTCTAACTCCATTTTAAAACTCCGTCTGCTTCAACATAATGTTCCTGACCAGTGCTTTGTTTTGAACTTCTCTATCCAGTTCATCTGAATATGACTCATGAATATGCTGATGCTTACTTACTTACTTACTTACAGATTAAGAGTTGGAAGGGACCTTGTAGGTCATCTAGTCCAAGCCTCCCACCCAAGCAGGAGACCCTTCACAATTTCTGACAGATGGCCTAGGCTTGCAGAAAAGAATTGTCAGATGGCCCTTTTTTTTTCCCATCAAACTCTGTGGGATGCGACCTTACCTTCCTCTAGTGTTCGACAGTGGACCACCTTAGAATAAAGCCCTTCACCCAAAGCGTTATAGGCACAGGATTGCATTTCATAATCACAGTAGGGGTACAGGTTGGTCAGCTCTGCCGAAGGTACTTTGGAATCGAGCAGATGAGCCTCTGATTCAGGATCTCCTTGGATCCAGTATTTCACCTGCAGTCCAAAAAGAAAGACTTTCCCTTTTAAAACTTTGCAGAAGTATTTACCAACATATAATTAAAAGATAAAGGGGGGGGGGAGATTCTCATTCAAAAATGTTACCATCCCTAAATGAAGAGAATAAAAAAGCCAGAACTCTGCAATGCGATGACATAGTTTTACAAAATGTTCTTTTTATCCAGACCTTCAAAATGTAGTGAACCTAACCTCTGCATTTTCAGCAATAATCCTAGAGTCAGACCTGGAAGATTAGGATGCAAACATACCCAAATTACTATGGTAATCTTTAAGACTGCTTTATCTTGTTTTTATAAAAAAGGGAGTCACTGAATCAATTCAGAATACACTCTAGGATGAGATACTGGTTTGTCCATTTACTACTACTTTGAATAATGTACAGATCTAATGGGCAGTACTTACTCTGACTCTGCCAACATTCTGCTTTCCTCACATTCCTCAGTAGCAGCAGTGGCAGCTTCTCATCACCCAAATATGCTGGGATTGCATTTCCACAATTCCCAAGAATTTGACCTAAATATCTTGGGTCACTACACTGGAAAAGAGTGAAGGCTTACATAACTTTAATAGCTTGAAGAAGCCACACTTAATAGTTTGGTAGAGATGGAGTTTTCATTGATTTTAAATCCAGGTCAAAATATTTTAGAACTTATGTTGTAGTTTTGTTTGTTTCTCGTGTCAAAATGATGTGACACTATGCCTCTGATTATATTATGAATAAATAGTATAACATTGAAAATACTGAAGGGCATTTTTGAAAAATGGAATCCTAAGTTAGTATCAACAGTGTTAATAGTGATGTTTGCTTCTAAAGATAGACTATGTGCAAAAGATGTTATGGAAGAAATAGGAAATGAGAAACAAGTTTTATTTCACAAGACAGAGATGGCATTGAAAGTGATTCTACAAATGATAGAATATGGATGTTTGTGCTTATGGAGTGGCTATGCAATTTGTTTGATTTGAGTGAGGATTGTTCTCTTATGCATAAGGAAAGACATAAGAGTGATTGTAAAAACAACAGGGAATTAATTTATTAATAATATTTAGAAAACTGAATTATGATTAAATGAGTGCAAGCAGTGTGAATGAATAAAATCTTAAAAATGCAATGCAGGTTTTTTTTCTTTTTTAAAAATTAAAACAAAGGTGTATTTTCAAAGAAGTTAATATTTATGCATGGATATATAATTACTGAAATTGTATAGTTAATGCTCAGTATAATATTAGTAAAAGATGAACCACATTGAGGTTTCATGATACAAAAAAGTATAAATCATTGAACTTATACTTTTAAAAAGAAGATTAAAAGAATAACATAGCACCCTAAAACTAATATAGATAAGTACTTAATTTCTGACTTTCCCCTCCTTTTTACTCCAACAGATTTGCAATACTTATTGGCATAAACTTTAGAAATCATATCCAAAGTGTTTGTATTTTCCCTGCTTGAACTGTAGTGCAATTTTTTGTATGAGCCCTGACTTTAGCACAGCGGACAAGCAAAAGTGTGCTTTTCTCCATACACGACAGTGTCATATGTCTTTAGTGCTTTACTTTCCATACCTTGTATCCTGCTGGTTTTCCTGGTGGGGGCAACCAATTGAAGCGTATCTTTCTAGAACTTAAGGCCTGTGCATTTGGATTAAGAGGTGCTGCAAGAATGCCTCTAGGAGAATATGGAAACTGAATCTCTGATGGCACCTCAGGCATGACGGTGTCTGGAAAGAGAAAAAAAGTAAAATAAATTACACCATTTTGTAAACAACTAAAAAAGAACACGTCAAATGGGAAAAGATTAAGACACGTCATAAATTGGGAGAGGCAGAACAGTTATTTCTCATTCACACATCTGTAAGTGGTGAGAAAAAAACTTCTTTAGAAAAAAAGGGGATAATAAGATTTAAGCGGTATTAAACACAGGCCATATTCTCAGAGCTAATATCTCTCAGGGATACTCGATATTCTATTTCGCCTGATAAAAGGCTGCTGCTAGTTCTTTTCCACTTTTTGCACAATATTTAACATTTCAAGACTGTTTTCACAGAAACAACATAATCACATAAGAAAAATACACCTGTCTATAAATGTTTTGAAGATGAAATATGTGCATCCTGTACCATTGTAATGGAGGTTGTGCAAAGTTATTTGGCATAGCAAAGAATTGATTGAAATAAAAAATATACTGTATGTAGAAATCTGTTGCAAGGTAACTTTGATCATACTATATCATACTATATGACAGATTACTCACTTATATAAACTAAAAACAAGTAATTATATAAACTATTGCAGCAAATTTATAACAGTTTGGTAGGATTTCATTAGCAATATTATTTCTCTAATTGTATGCTGATTACCACATCAAACAATGCCAAAAGGAATATCACTAAAACACTCACAATTATGACAGGACATACAAGATACAATACCTCTGGCTGAAACTCAAAGCAACATTGAACAGATGGGATTTGACAGTTTCATGCTCACACTGCTAGCTTATCAATTAGAATATATTTTCTGGGAATCACATTATATCAAATTTTTAAATCTTAAACATTGAAGACTTGGTGGTTCCATTTGCCAGAGCCTAGGGGATCAAGAAGTCTAAAAATCTATACTAAGGATGTCAAACTCAATTTCATTGAGGGCCGCATCAGGGTTGTGTTTGACCTTGGGGGGCTGGAGTGGGCGTGGCCAGGGTGGGCATGGCCAACATGACATCATTTATGTTGAGTTAGGGTGACCCCAGCACTCTGGCAGTGAAAACAGAGCTCGGGAAGGCTGTGCATGGCCCTCCTGAGCTCTGTTTTTGCTGCCAGAGGCACCATGGGCTAGTCCTTCACTATTTCCAGGGTGATCCCACAGGCCAGATCTAAGCACCCCATGGCCGGATCCGGCCCCAGGGCCTTGCGTTTGACACCCTGATCTATACAATACAGCACAACAGACAAATGATATTTAAGCATCAACATGAGAATTGTCATTAGAAATGAATGTAGCTCACCTGGATCAACAATTGTCACTATGGTTTGAGGGTATTTGCCAACCTTTGCCCCAAACCTGGGATTGATGAGATCCACCGCGAATTGTTTCAGCTGCTGGTTCCGAAGGAGGGCATCAATCTCTGTCAACTCCATCAATTTGACTTGCACTTCCTTCTGCTTCTCTCCAGGCAGGAAGATTAGGTCACCCTCTGCAAAAACATAATCCTGGGAAGGTATAGAGAGAACAGACTGAACCAGGTACTATTTTTTTACATTAAAGTATTGAAATCTCCATATTCCGTCCTTCTGATCCAAAGGCACCACCCAGAGCAACTTACAACATATTAGAAGATGGCCTGCTCCTGGAGCCATACAATGTACAGATACATATTTTAAAAATCCTTTACTATATAATAGTTTCCACGTTAACCAGAATTGCATTTCACCAACTATATTTCATTGTTCTTTGAAGAAGAACAAAATCTACACTGAACTCTGTATGGCTATGAATGGTCCACAAAGTAGCTACAAAGAAATGAGGACATGTTTGGTGGCCTTGGGACTATGCCCACTGGGCTGATAATGGACTGAAAGCAGCACCAGCAACTTCTTATTCCTAGTTTGTTTCTCTTCCTCTCCTCCTCTGGCTATAGAAAGAATATGGGGTAAGAGATCAGCTACAGAATAGATTAAATGCTTGCTGTATAACTTCTCCCTAACACAAACCATTGTCCTGGAGGACTTTTTAACCTTTCTTCCCAGTCTCTTCCTTCACAAAATTACTGTGCCTTCTGCTTCACTGAAGCTTAAAAATTGAATTGGCAGACAAGGAAGGCTTTTCAAGACTTCCCCAAGACAGCCTCCTTCCTCTGAATACATTAGTCTCAATTAAAACTGTGCCCCAAACTAAACAGAAGAGCAAACAAAAATCCCAAAGAAAAAGCAAAAAAACCAAAGGCAGACTATATTTGATCAAACAATGTTCAGTCTGCAGATTTATATTGAAAGAGCTGCTAGTTTATTCAGGGTTTCCCATTATTATTATTAAACTATCCTTAATTCATAAAGCCAGCCAAATCCCTAAAGAGTCCCAGCAATGGAAAGATAAGTTGCATAACAAACAATATATAATACAGTAAACAAAAAAATCTACAAATAATAATATAAAACCACATCATGTCAAATTCACTAAACCATAACCAAACCAAGAAGGAGTCAAGATCCAAGTGTTCTCTAGAAGAACTCTGGGTGATTAGGGCTGGAGCCAACAGATCCCCAGTGGGAGGTAGTTTCAAAGAACCATCTCAGCCACTAAAGAGTACTGTTGAGTTTCAGCCCCCTTCAGTTCACTAAAATGGGAACATTATTAAATATTTCTCAGGCATAGCAAACTGGCCAGGCTAATTTCAGTGGGAACATGTGGTTGTGTACCTGCTAAGCCATGCAATAGGTTAGTACCAGAACATCTCAAAGCCTGTTGGCAACCAATGCAGGGGCCACAGAGCTGGTCTAATATGGCAGGAATGCCTGCAGGTTTGTTAATCTGCCTTGAGATCATATCTTATTGCTTCTTCCTCTCCTCACAGCTTTGTTTGCTTGGTGACAAAGCGATAACAAAAGTATTGCTGTATCCACTTGAAAAGCTGAAACTTTTCTAAGTGACGTTCGGGATTTCATGCTTTTTCTAGAAATACATTTATATATTCCCTCTTTTATGCCTAGGGCTACAATATGACCTTGCAGTGGGCAAAAGTTTTTGTGGAACAGTTATGAGAACTCTTTTTGGTTTTCACAGAGTTCTTACTTTGCCTTGCTGAGCTGTGAGATCTCGTGTCCTGTATGTTATCTGGGATTTTCCCTTCTCCAATATTTCTCGAACCAAAGGGATCTTAGCCAGCTGGTCAAAGCGGCTGTATGAATAAACTGGCTCCAGGAAGCTAATGATGCTATTTGCTGAAGAGACACAAAGATAATATGTTAACAATCTTTATCATCTAATACTGTAAAATAATGGTTTAATCTAGGCACTATTCAGACATCTGATTACATTAACAAGCAGGAAAGGAGAAATATTACTTATTGCCCCCATTTCTAAGCTAGAGAGCAAGATCTACACTTTAATATTAATAAGGGAGAATATTTGTAGCTCAGAGTTGAAATGTGGGGTCCTTGGTGCTCTATGAGCTTGCTTGGAAAAATTTACAAAAATTTTCTAGGAAAAAATTGCCTGCAGGCACACTTCCACCAAAGAACAACTTTTCTTCCTGTATGAATGCCTAAGACAGCATGCCCGACCTATCAGTGTCAGGTACAAACTTCCAATCAACTGCACACCTGGATGGAAAATAGCCCAAGAATGTGGGTGAAAAATGATATGGCTCATGAATGAATGAATGAATGAATGACCACAGACGCACACCAGCAAGCTCAGAGAGCACCAAGGACCACATACTTTAATATTCCTCCAACTAGTTTCTTGATATTCTGCATAGCCTAGGTTGGCATCCAAGTTCAGATTTTTTTTTTATGGGCATCACTAATATTGCCTACCATCTAAATAGATTTTGATATGTTCTTCACCATTTTCATCCCTCCCTAAGTGAATATGAGACTTGGAATTCCATAAGCATTTGTTGCCAGAGAAAAATGTAAAACATGTTTATCACCATTGATACTGGAGGCAGATCTATTCTTTTCATATAGCTATAATGCTGATCTGTGGCCTCATTTAAGGCTTGCAAGTACCTGTTTTGCTCCTAGATCCACTTATGGAAGAAATCAGCTTGACATTGGGGAAGAGTTGGGAAAAAAATTTTTTTTGAAAATTTTATTTGGGTTTTCGCAAAAAACAAAATACAAATAAAACATCTTTTTTGAAAATAGCATGGTCCCAGGTTATCACTTCTTTATACAGAAACTACATATTCATGCTCATTTTTGATATTTTATTCCCATTTTTTTTCTCTACTATTCTACATATGCATTTTCCCCTTCTTTGCTAATTTTTCTCAGATTTTGTTCCTTGATTTATCTCATCTCAATTCAATATCATATATATTTTATTTATTACTTTTGACTCTCCCTGTTTCAACCAATTTGATTACTATCTCTTATCTTATTAACAACAAACATCTTTCCCTCAGATATAATCCCACCACTTCGAGAGCTCCCCTACTGCGGCACCTCTACGTGAGCTTTGAACTATGCGTCTCACTTCCTAACCACCTATATTTTACAGCCCGCCCTTCCATTGTAATACGCCTTCTCGACCGGATCCATATGAGCATCTCACATACATATACATAACTTCCAATTCGGAATGTCTGCATTAGGCGTACATTTTCTTAATCAATACACAGCACACACTATCGTGTCTTGCACCCAAAAGAATCACAGAATTCACATTAACAGTAGTGAGATACTCGAAACCACACGATTCATTCACACAAATGTCAATATATCATCTAATATGCATATAACCAATCTACTAACATCTTTTCAAACATTTTCTATTTCAATGAATTATCATAACTTCTGGGACACTTATATAACATTTCCTCCCCGCAATAGAGTTAATTCTTTTTTTTCCCATATTTCTTTCACTTATATTTCTTACAAAATCATTACTAATTAATTAACAATTAATCTGATCTGCAATCATTTATAATTCACTCTGTATTTACTCTATCACAAACCATCGCCCAACTCACTATTATACCAATAAATTAATCTTTATCCATACATCTCCATACTTTCTTCAAAATTTATTTCTAATTGTGAATACTAACAATGGGTATGTGTAGGTACATGACAGTAAATACCTTTTACTAATTAATTTCAACCATTATCTTCTAAATCTAAACTTATTCGCTTACAAACTCACTCGGTGAAATTCCCTTATATTCTTCTTTCTTACCCCATGCCATCGTCCATTTCTTATTTCTGTCTTTACAAGCTTCTTTTCCTTGCTCTTTCCCCCCTCGCCCATTTTCCTCCCCCTCGTCTCTCTACTTTCTTAATCTCTCTCAATCCTGTAATCCCCTCTTCTGTGCCTTTCCTAATAATATATACTTATACTTTAAAATGTCTCCTTTTTATGAGGAATTGTTTTTTCTTGTGCTTAAACCTTTCAGCTTACTCTTTCACCCTATTTCTTTTTTCCCCCCACTTTAAAATTTTTGATATCTTCATTAATAAGATGGCTTCTTCTTTTGTTCCGAGTCTTCCTTGTCTTCAAGGTCTTGTGCTTCTCACTAGTCCAGGATCTCCATTCTAAGAGTTGAACACACCCGAAGCCAAAAGAACTTCTCCCTTCTTGCTGCATCTTCCTTTCCATATTTTTAAGTTTCCGTTTTTCAGCTTCTTCAAACAGAGGTGATACCATTTTCAAAAACTTCTAAACAACCAATTAAATAAATTATAGCTCAGTCTAGATTGCAAAAACCAAGACACCAAATAATCCAATAGCCAAGGTTTACTACTTGCTCCACTCTCTATTATTGTTATCCAAGTTTCCAATTAAAATGTATTCTTTGAAGCAACTTATCAAAATCTCACTTATTAATATATAGTTCCTTTCCTTAATTCCAGGACAGTTCTCTCCATTTTTCCAGATCCTGCCCTTGTATATCTTTTTTTCTCCCTTTCCAGCTTTTAAAAACTTAAATGTACCAAAATCGTTATTAATATCCCTTATCCGTATTTCCAGCTAGCACTGCCTATTAATGTCAAAGATTGGATTTATTGTTCAATCCACCCTGACTTACAGTACTCCTAATAGCTGTTCATGGGATTAGGAAGGGAAGAAAGAATCTAATCCTACTTCCCCTTTACCTCTCATCTCCTTCGCCAGCTTTCAAGACTTCTTTTTGGGAACAATGATTTTGTTAAGTTTTAAATTCCCAGGGCTAGCTTATTTGCTTGCTTTTGCTCGTATCTGGAGACGGTCAACCCAAAACCCATCTCTTCTCTGCATGCTCCCTTGCATATTCTTTCCCAGTCAACGCTCATTATCTTTGTGGGTGGCCATTTCTGAACCACCACGTTGGCCAACCACCTTCAGGAGAAAGGGCAGCTAAATTGATGGCCAGCCATCGGATCACGAGTGAAGAGCCATGACGCCGTCGCCTCAACCCTAGCAGCGCCAGTACTCCCGCCGCCTCCTTTCCACACCTCTTACCTGCGGTGGTCTTTTAGCCCTAAAAACCAGCTGGCTCAGAGGCACTTCCCAGGCGCAACCGTACGGATACCGAGTCCAGCCATCTGAGAGTGACGACACGCAGTCTCCCCGCAGGATCGTACTTATGTCGCCGTAAGCAAGCTCTTACAAAACTGGAAGTTGGGAAAAAAGGTTCATTTTAAGAAGAGTGAAATAGACTAACAATGCCTTAAATCATTTAGCAACAGGCTGTAGGCACACTAAATTCTACTTTTAAAGTGTCCCCTCAATGTCCATATTTTTACCCCAACTTCCGTTGAACTATTCACTTCTCAGGTGTGGTGCTTCTGGAAGGAGTTTTCTGAAGACATTCTGCAGTAGTCACACAAAAGGAGTTCTTCCACCTACTTGTCCTAAATAATCATATAATCGCACTCAGGCACACCTGAACCTGTTATTCAGTCAGACCAGAAAGTTCCTTTCTGGACTGCCCATCTCATAACAACAGAACGCCTTTTTCTCAGAAATCGCAGCCCTACATCTCTAACTATGGTAAATAAATCAAGATAGGGACAGCCAGAGTCTGACTGTATGAAATACACTGCCTCCTCAAACTGTGAAGTAGTACTACCATGCCTCCATGATGAACATGGTGATGCGAATCACTGGTCACGATCCAATTTTCGCTCAGTACCCATCAGAGAACATCAACAGCTTCTACCATTCATGCATGCTGATTATTCACCATCATCATCCTCTTTCCCTGACTGGAAGAGGGGAACGCTACGATATCGCATCATCCTCTATCCTTTCATCCTGCGAAACAGGCCTTCAATACCCACTCACCAAGCTAGGGCATTACTGGCACTGAGATGTTTGGCATCGGAAGACATAAGGAAAAATGCAGAACGCAAATTGAAGTTCGACAATTGCGAACCGAGCACTCTTATAAAAACTATCCTTAGATTCCTATTATATTCCGTGTTAACATGATCTTCACTCATTTAATAGAGGCAGAGGCTCCAGATTCTTCCGTCCTTCCATGCAAACTTATACCTACACATTCATATCATTATTCCAGTTGTATGCACACGCATCGGGCAGACACATTTCATTTTGCACCCAAAATGTCTGCCCCGAATGGACAAACTCCAGCATGGGGCCGACCGCAAATATTCTATACTATATACTGTATCATCGAAATGTTGAGCTGTCGCTGCACGGCTGGACTCGTCTCGCGGAGCTGCAAGGGCTCACACACATTTGAAGGCCCACAAGCTTACGCACCACCACTTGGGATTTTGAACTGTGAGTTATTCTTCTAGTTCAGGTTGAACTATTTGATTTGCTAGCGAAAATGGATAAAACACATAAACTAGTTCGCACTCACGTCGTCGCAATGTACTAAAAAACTGGCAAGAAGCTCTTGCTTTCTTTGGAAATACCCCTAGGTCTACCCAATGCAATTGTCAGTTCTATTTAGCTGACAGATAGTCCCCAGCTTACAACCATTCATTTAGTTTGACCTGCTCTGGAGTTACTGCTACAATGGAACTTGAAAAAGCGTGGCCTGGCACTGATTCGTATCTCTATAGGACGATATGATGAGCTCAATACATACGCACCAATCGGTCACATCGAGTCTCAAAATTTGCGTATCCTTTGGCAACTGACTACAACTGCATTATGATGCTTGAGGGCCTCCGGTGTGATATAGGCACATCTCTTTGTAAACTCTTCGCGACAAGCAAACGTCAATTGAACAGGAGCACATGATTCACTTAAGTATCCATGTTACCTACACTGAACAGGCTGCAGCTGAATTCACTTAACTCCAACCTATGAATTAATGTAGGTTTGAACAATAATGAGTCAACACAATCACTTCTAGTACAACTAGCTACCCTTCTAGAAAAGCATCTATATAGACCAAAATGGAAATTTGCCGGGCTATAATTGCTGATCGCTAAG
Source organism: Laticauda laticaudata (assembly GCA_004320025.1). NCBI lineage: Eukaryota > Metazoa > Chordata > Lepidosauria > Squamata > Elapidae > Laticauda > Laticauda laticaudata. The sequence continues at coordinate 37,292 of BHFT01026355.1, forward strand.
TTGGGCCACCATCTAGGTACGACTACCTGACATAGAGTGAGAATACAATACTCTGTTATCAAGAACTGACTCTGTATACCAAGAACCTGCCGATCGGATTGGTAATAGATGGACGGCCAGCCGTCCCAAAAAGGCTCCCAGAACTAGTTCGCGCCTATACTCAGAGCCAGTCCCCAAACTCTTTGGGCCAACTTTCAAGAACTCTTGTGGACTTCACACTCCCAGGATCTGCCCGCTCCAGTCACTTTACGCTCAGGAAATTTCTGGGAGGAAGATCACAAGTCTATTAAAGTTGCCAGGAGTTTGGAAACCTCTGCCTATACAGAAGGAACTGTGGATGGAGAAGCATTCCATCAACAAGAAGGCGTATTTCTCCCACACCACTCCTCAACCAGTCAAATGGTCGCAGCTCAGATGCTAAACAGCACAACACATGCAGTGAAAGGACCCTACCTGTGTACAGCTAATCCACAGAGTCTATCACCAGGCGCAATCGCACTTTTTATACCTTTATTAACAATGCTCCCTCTTGCGTAGATACGATGCTTTCCGTACTATTGATAATTTAACGCGTATCCTGGCTGAGCCGGGGAGCATGGTAAGCACCGTGTCCCACCAATTGCTATGTCTTGCCTTGGAAAGAATGTAGAAAACCATCAGGCATGCCTCCCCACTGCCCAGGGCTTTGTCTGTCCGCCTGGCCTAATCAGAGGCAATGGCTGGCATATGGCCGATGTATGAGGACCAACGACTGACATAATGAAAGCTCGGTTTATAGTAGGGTGGATGTAAATATTTGCAAATAGTATTTAATATTGGCAAAACAAAAATCAGAACAACTCAAAATACAAGCGAACCCTGAATAGTCAAGACCTTGTTGATGACCAAACTCTTCTCTCAAGGAATCTTGGAGGTACTTCATCCATCCAGATGACCCAAGTGCTAGGCAGCCCACTGATAACTCCATAGCCGAAAAGGCGTTCAACGAGTTGTATCAATCCTAATCCTACCTTAGCTTTTTCTCTACGTCGCCTGAGGTTAACTATGCACACTACCTAATTAGGTTACCAAAACCATTTTGCGTGGACCAAACTTGACTCAAATACAGTCTCGATCAAGTCTGGAACCGCCACAGGCATTACGCTATCTGGATATTTAACACACGTTTGACAGAAAGCCCTCCAGAGATATATTTCACGGAAGAAGAGTCTTTCCACTCCTCCTATTATTTGTCCAGTAATACCTTATGCCCACCAGACTTCGAAATTCTAGACCTTTAGAAAACGCTAGAACTACGCTCTTCGGTTGATCTATAGTCATACGCTCGGTGATTATAACCAATTCAACATTGCAGCATGTCCTACTCTGTCAATGCCAACTACTTTCACGCTTCAGGGTCAACTAACACAAACACAACAGAGCAAACAAGTAGATCACATCACTCAAGGTTAACCGCCAGCCCAAACTGTTTCATAGGAAATTATAAGTTACAGCAGCCACAAGTGTATCAATAGCTAGCCCTTGCAGTACCAAATACTCCTACACTGTGGTTCTTCCCCCCAAACCCCCCACAACCAACAAAACGTTTACCTTTGAGATGTCTTCACTGTTGACCTCACCACTTTTCCTAAGAGGTCTGATTAGGGGCGCGTAGCGAATAGCGAAGCGGCGGACCTACAGAAACAAAAAACGAAATAAAAATCAGCCAAAACCCACAGCACCACATACAACTACGCCTACCTCCCTGTCCTACTGTTCTTATTTATTTATTAAGTCTTAAACTGATGTACCCTATCTCATAAGATAATTCATTAACTATGTTCTATACTGGTAATCAGCACACTATATGATCTGTGTAAAGTGAATACTTACTGGACAAATCATCAAAATAAAATAAAAGAAACACTAAAATATACCACTCCATAAAACCGATTCAGCACCACCACCCCAGCTTGAGCCTGTGAGCAAAAGATGTCATACTCATCCTCTCAGGCGCCCCACTACAGAGACCCACACAAAGTTCTACTAACTCTAACAATCCCACACAAGCGACAATGGTCTTGAAACATGCACTAGAATAACCTTCAACTACCACAGCTACATGAATAATATTGGTGACTTCCAGTTCGGATGGGAACTGCTGGATTTGGAGTGGTTTACTAGTGATACTGTCAGTCAGTCCTCAAACCAGTCATCCTGGCCTCTGCCCCTAGGTACACCTCACCCGCATCCATCCTGTCCTTATCAGCCCAAGCTCAGCTGATTTTACGCACAGTGAGCGAGCTCTCATATTCCATGCCTAGCAATCTATTCCTGGCTTACCAGGGCCTGTGACCTTTAGAAAGTCAAGCTGTGACTGGCTTAGGTAAATCTCGCCTTGTTTTTCGTGTGAGTAACGCGGAGATGCAGACAGGGGCGCTTGGGGCCCAGGATGCCTATAAGCGAACTCGAGTACGGACTCAACGGCGGACACTCATTTCACCAGGCTGAACGTTAAAAACTGGTTGCCAGCCCAACTACTCCTGGCGGGTAGAGTAGCTACCACCACTTATCCCCAAGACACACGAAGAGTAGAGACCTATCTGCGATGTAGGTCAGGCTTGGGATAATATGTCTAGTTCACTCAAAGTAGATAACATGGGAGCTTCCACAGTTATTGAGCTCGGTCGACTAGTTGGCCTGGGATGGCTCTTATTTCTCTGATGGCCGCGAGGTAACCTTGTCACTTCTCAAAACAGTCAGGCTTAGAGTCAAGGTCCCGTCACCTGGCTTCGCCTGATGTGGCAGACCGGATGGACAAAAACGCTATGGCATAAAGGAGCACAGGCGACCCGCATGTAGCGCAATAATTTCGCGGATCAGGACTAGGCTCATCCATTGTCAGCGCGCTCAAAGATAAGTGCAGTTAGTAGACCACACTGATTTTCCACCTTAAGACGAATTGGAAAAGAACGGACGGACATGGGGTAGTATGTAGTGGGGAATGTTAACGGATTTGTTCATAGGAAAGCCTAGTGGGCACTATGAAAAGTCCGATGACAAAGCCGAACCGCAGAATGAACAACTCCCGTGAAGGAGTCGATCCTTCCGGAGTAGAGAATTGTAGAGCGGCACTTACATCACACGGACTGAAAGTGGTATGCATCTCACGACGATACGCCTAAAGAAAGAAAAGGGGATGCCGCGCAGATGTAGTATCGGCTGCAAAACCCATTTACTGTGCAGCGCTTTCTATTGTCCATGGTGCTATCTAACACTGTGGTAAGACGTATCCGATGCTACTTTTGTTTCCCCCTCCTTTTCTGGTTTTCAGCTGGGCAGCAGATTGTGAATTGCAAGCGATGCCAAGAGGATGCCAGGCCAGAGCGCAGCATACAGTGAACGTTATTACGGATGATAAAACGGACATCAGAACGTCTTCGTTGCTCGCTATGTCGCGGAATTTACATCGTACACGGCGGAAAATTTCTCATGCCCGCCAGTCTCACAAGAGTTTTGCATGCAGCCTCAACAACGTCTCTTGCGTGGCATGAAACGCAGTAGGGCGGATGCTTGTGATCGCATAGTTATTATGAAAAACACACATCCCTCCGCACATCGCTAGCTCAAAAACATACAGATAACCATCCAGCAGCTCACAATCCGCGCACGTGCCATATATCCACACCGCGCCGACACACGCTTCTTTTTTTAACATTTTACATCCTCTTTGCATCCGTTGGTGCAGTGGGACAGGGCCTTCAAATCCAAAGACTCATGGAGGAATCTGTCAATGGAAATGTCTGTCTACCACAGCCAGAATAATCTAACTATAACTCTTGGCTGCCTACTACAGGTAGGCCTCAGTTAACAATGGCAATTAGTGCTGGACTTGCTGTCACCAGTTGACGCTGTCATAAAGTGGGGAATCGCATGACCACAATGTTTAGCAATGAGAGTTCTGGCAGTCCCACCATCATTAAGCAAAGATGTCACATGACCGTAACTTCCAATTTCCTGCCATCTTCCCCTTTGTTTGTTTAAGGGAACCTGGCAGGGGGTTTTGGAAATTGTGTTACTGCAGGGATGCTGCAGCAGTCAAAACCTCCAAGGGCTGGTCATAAGTACTACTTGTTCAGCACTGTCCTAAGACACTGAATGAACTGACATAAGTTGAGGACTACCTGTAACAGCACAGGTTTCCATAGGTAATAATGAGAAGTTCAGGATAAACAATTTGAGATGTAGTGGCACAGTGGTTAGAATTCAGTACTGCAGGCTACTTCTGCTGACTGCAGGCTACCAGCAGTTCAGCAGTTCGATCCTCACCAGCTCGAGGTTGACTCAGGCCTTCCATCCTTCTGAAATGAGGACCCAGATTGTTGGGGCAATATACTGACTCTGTAAACCACTTAGAGAAGACTAAGCACTGTAAAGCGGTATATAAGTCTAAGTACTATTGCCATTGATAAAGTAAATAATGCAATTCAGAGAAAAAGGCCAGCAGTGATAAAGTTAAATAACAACATCCTATTTTCTGGAAGGTAGGTAAAATTGTTGCAGTAAAACACAGCAGTGGAAATTTATTTCTCAGTCCACAACCTGGAAGTTAGAGTAGAAATGAATGGTTTTGTTTACCTTTTTCCAGCATTTGGCTGAATCCTGGGGAGAAAACAGATAAAATTCATAAATTTCATGGATTTAATCAAAAAGAATATCAAGAACTCAGTATCCTGTACACTTTATACAGCTATTGTTGTAGCACCAGAAAGCTGTTCAGAGCTTTCAGAATCATTTAAATTCTACTACCTTCTCATTCTAGAAAAGAAGACAGTCTTCTCAGCCAAAAAGATATTATCTCATTACACCAGTTCCTTGTTACTCACCTATCATCATCTACTTTCCTGTTTTTTTTTAAAAAAAATCTATTGACTGATTTTTCATTCTTTCTTCCCATACCAGTTATGCTCTCACCTGAATTTTGTCTGCTGGAACTTTTGGAAACCTGGGATTACTCTGTACACCTCGTTCAGCTGGGAAGAGCAAGAGAAATTCATTAGTCCACATCCTCAATGTGGAACTAACTCAATGCCTAATCCCCCATCCCATTCATATTAGGGACACCATTTAAGGATTAGGTTTAGCCGGTGACAGCACTGTTGCCTGGGGAATGCCTGTGAGGGTTCCTTTGATGTCCCCATCAAGGAGCTTGAGCAAATGATAGGAGTTCACCCCACCACACAGCAGCACTCAGGTCTCGAACGCCGGCTTGCTAACCTCCAATCCAGCGTCTTGACCATGTGAGTCACCACGATCCTTAACTGACCCAATATACATCAAGCTGGTACATAAGGGCTGCCCCAGCTCATCAGGTACTCAGTCAAATATTAATATTAACAGCTTCAATCCTTTCATCTTCTGCCCTTCACTTGATTTATATTCAGACATCACATCCACAACAGAAGCTTTATCAACACTCAAATCCAGGGAAATAAATCTTCCACTGGGTTCAATATCTGTGCCTCCTCAGCAACAAATTGGCATGATGGAGTGTTTGGGGAGAATTAAATATTTGACCTGATTAGTAGTCATGTTCTGTATGGACTCTGTCAAAATCTACCTCACCTGCCTGCCAGAATTATGGTGTGGATAAAAAGAGGAGCAAGTCATACAGATGTACACACATCCTACCTGTAACAAGGGAGGGTTAAAAATAGACCAAATACCCTTACTTCTTACATTTTCCTCCACCTCTTTCTGCAGTTGCTCATGTTCCCGACTATCCAGTTTTGCAAGATTTGGGGTGTAGAGCTGCTGTGCCAATCTGAGAGAGAGGCCATATGGAACTGGAAATAAAAAAATAAATTCATCAGAATTTGCAGCTGCCAGTGAAGCAAGGAGCACAACCAATTAATACAGAGATATAATGGGAAATAATGATATGGTTATTTTACACACACCATGTAAACAGTGATTAGAATTCTGAGGCACCTATAATTTTGACATCAAGTTTTGCTGGACTTCAAAAATTAGAATCTGTCATAGGCTTACGTTAGTTACACAGTGATCCCTTCTCTGCTTCCAAGTATAACTGTAGGTAAGAGGAATGACAGGAATTTTTCGCAGATACACTTTCTATCAGTATCTTTACATCAGAAATTTCAGAGACAGCCCCCAAATTTAACTTACATAAAAGTATAGGCTTGTGGTGCAATTGTATACTAATGGTCATGAGAGTTATCTGAAAAATTAGCAGCATCTCAAAAAACAAGCGGGAGATCTTTTTTGAATCACCCCTACATTAAATCCTGTTCTATTCAGGCAGCTCTACTGAAAAAGGTAGCTTACAAGCTCCCATTATCTTTGAAAATGTGGTTAGAGGTCATGACTTGAGGTGTACAGGCTTACTATATGTCTGTTTGTTCAGTGACTGTTCAAACTTATGGCAGCACTGAAAAAAATGAATGTACAACCAATCTCTGATATTCCAGCCAACACAATGCCCTTGCGGCCACATAATTGTGAACTGGGTATTCTAGTGCCCAGCATATGATTAGGCCACTGCAGGAAACTACAATCATACATTGCCATTTGTGACATTACCTGTTGGCTTTCCACAAGCAAAACTCCAGAAGGAAAGTTGAAAAAAGTCACTCCAGTAAGTCACTCCTGCTTTTTTACCTGCCCACAGTAACACCATGCCCACACACAACTTCCATTGGTACTTCCAGGCTTTTTCCTGGCTCTTGTGCTTTGTGCAAAGTCTCTGCTGCCCTCCCCAATTCATGCATGGCCTGCAGGATTCTGACTTCCTGCAACACATGGACAGCTTGTGCCAGCCTTTGCATGCCCTCCCTTGGCCTCCTGTGACTCATGTGCACCTAACTTGGGATGCCCATTTCTTCCTGCTTAACAACCCATCTATCCTGGGGTTATGATGGCAACCAGAACTGCCTGGGACTGCTGTCACTAAGTAATGTGGATGTGTGATGCTGTACTGTTCAACCACATTGCCTAGATCAGTGGTGGCTAACATTTTTGGGCTCCTGTGCCAAAAATTGTGTGTGTGCTTGCGCATGCAGGCTCGTGTGCCAGCACCCAGAAGGCAATGCGCCCCCCATGCCCCCTGCGCATACACATGCAACCCCCCCGCCACCCCATTACCTTCACTGTTCTCCCAGGTGATATTCGGCCCATTTGAAGTGTTTTTTGGCCTCCCAGAGGCTTGAGGAAAGCTTCTGCAGCCTTTGCAGGCTGAAAAATGGGCCCGTTTCATCACTTCCAGTATTTCCAGAAATACTGGAAGTGATAAAACATGCCTATTTTTTGCCATGCAAAGACTTTCCTCAAGCCTCTGGGAGGCTGAGAAAGGCCTCAAACAGGCCAAAAATCAGCTGGGAGGCATGCACATGTGCAGTGAGGTAAGTTTGCCTGAGGCTTGCGTGCCAGTGCAAATGGCTCTGCGTGTTACCTGTGGCATGCATGCTGTACGTTTGCCATCATGGGCCTAGATACTTGAATCAGGTTTCAAGCCAGATACTTGAAGGAGTAACTATCCCACTATGGCAGGGGTTTCGAACTCGATGTCATTGAGGGCTGTATCAGGGTTGTGTTTGACCTCAGGGGGCCAGGGTGGGTGTGGCCAGGGTGGACAAGACCAGCTTGACATCGCTCATATCAGGGGCACCTGTGGGGGCCCAAGTGCTCTGCCAGAAAAAATGGGCTCCCAATTTCAATTTTCAGCTGGAACACGGCCTCCTAAGCTCCATTTTCACTGGCAGAAGGTTGCATGAGGCCATCCCAGCCAAAAAATGTAGATCAGGAGCCCATTTTCACTGGCAGAGGCACTGTGGGCCGGTCCGTTGCTATTTCCAGGGCGGCCCTGGGCCAGATCTAAGTACCCAGTGGCCCAGATCTAGCCCATGCGCCTTGAGTTTGACCCCCTGTACTTTGGTCACCATTAACTTCAGAATTAAGCTATGTTCCATCTGGACCCTCTCTTCCACCTTGTAAAACCAGCACTTACTGATATCCTTGGGATTGAGGGCAAAGGATGAGTAGTCTTGCTTATGCACATTGTTTCTGATCTTCCAATGGACTGTGTCTCTCCCTTTCAAATTACCACTGCGCACTAATGGCGTATCCAGGTGATCGGACGCCATGAGACTCTGTCTGAGCAGATAGTGATCTTCCTTGAAACCAATCACACGACCTTCAGAGAGGGAAGGGAAGTTAGTATTCGTACTTTAGCACCATGGATCTAATTCTACAGTTAATCACTGCAGTTGTTAAGTGAATCGTATGATCATTAAGTGAACCCAGTATGTCCCATTGACTTGGCTTGTTAGACGCCTGCTGGGAAGGTTGCAAATCCTGACTTCATATAAATAAATGCCGATTGACAGGTGTCTAAATTTTGATCACATGACAATGGGATGCTACAATGATAGCAAGTGTGTATACTGGATGTAAGTCACTCTTTTCATTGCTGTTGTAATTTTGAATGGTTGCTAAATGAATGGTTGTAAGTCATGGCCTGCCTACATTGCTTTCTTTCCGTCTTGATCTAAGCACACCACACTAATGCTCTTATCACCCGTACTGGAGACCACATATAAATTCAAAAGGTGTACCTTGTCCACAACAGGGTAGCAACGCCAAACAACTCTAGATATCAAAAGAAAAGAAAAAAGAAAAGAAAAAGTGATGAATTTGTTTTAATGCAAAAATGTAAAACGAAGCTTACTGGCAGGAGAACAGACCTCTCTGCCTGTGGCCCTTGTTTAAGTGGATGACAGAAAATACATTGTTAAGAAGGATGTCCGAGCAAACACCACTTAAAGATGTCCATGAAAGGCAACAAGAGAAACACATCAACCTGGTTTACATGGTTTACATAGTTTATATGGCATAAGGCAAATCTTTTTGGCACCGAGTGTCGAAATGAGAGTGTGTGCGCTGGAAACCAGAAGAACAGCTCCCTGGAGCACCATGCGGGAGTGCTGAAAACCAGAGGTGCATACATGCATGCCAGCCACCTGATCTGGTTTCTAATATGCATGTGCACATGAAGACTAGCTGGCATGCATGTGCATGCACGCTGGGGAGCTGCTCTTCTGGTTTCCAGTGCTTCCGCACACGCAAACATTGGTTGGCCGGTGCACATGCACGTTCTGGAACCTGGAAGAGCAACGGGCGACAGCTGGCGTGCCCAGAGAGATGGCTCTGCATGCCATTTTGGGCATTCATGCCATAAGTTCACCATCACAGGCATAGGGACTGAACTAATAAGGTTAATATGACCTTGACCACTTTGGATCAATGATGTAACTGATTATGGCAATTCATCCTACAAATAATGCCTTTTCTACATGCTTATTTCTCAAGCACTTCTCGATACGACTAGAGTAATGGTAAAAGATCACTAGCTCTCTTTCTCCATTCATTTTCATTTGCTCCTTGGCATTGATGTTGTAATGCTATTGTTTCTTGATCTTTTCCACCGGCTGAGGAGGGTCTACTCCAACTCTTCATCCCAGTGCCTCCCACTATGTTCCATTCCTAATTCCCATACTCAATCATTTTAGGATAAAACAAAATATCTCAGATATATTGGAGAAAAGTTATCTTTTAAAATAATGATTCTCCTGAAGTTGAAGAAAGTTAGATCTATAACAAAATAATTATCATTTAGTCAACATAAAAATAGCTTTCAAATAGAGGCTAGCTAAATGGACAAGACAGAAAATGCATTTACATTGACCTCTAATTTTTATGTGATCCAAAAGATTTAAAAATCTTCAAGTTGTTAGAAAAATGTGACTGAGTCACAGATTAGATTCAAAACATGCCATCAAATCCTCCTCTCATGCCTAGTTTTCCTTTGTTACTGCAGGTTAGAAAGATAAATTTTACCTTGCAACATGTACAGAATTTCCAGCATAGGAGGAGCAGCAACCCCAGGAGTAGCATCAGAAAAATGAGGAGGGGGATAAGCCAAAGAAAACTTCCCGGTGGACACTCTACATATAATGACAACAAATTAAAAAAAAATGTTCCAAAAGAATCAAGAGACCAAAGGAAGCAACATTATCTTTTATTTTCCTGGTGGGAAGAAAAGAGGAAAGTGTTACAGCAAATGCAGCAGATGCTGTAACTCAGTGGCAGAACACATGCATTGCATGTAAACAAATTCCACACCAGCATCTCCAGATAGAGAATTCCTGCCAGTTCATAAGAATGTCTTCCTTTTCTCTGTTACCAACAGTATTACTTCTAGAGCCCAGATTTCAACTCCCAAAGAGCTGGATTACAGCCTCACCATCAAGATTGTGCATAGTGATGGTGTGTGCAGACAATGAGTTTTGTAGTCTAAAACTTCTTGGGGAATTAATTTAGAGCAGCAGAGTTTAGGCTAATTGACTGGATTTTATTTACTTTAAACTTCAGGAACCACTGGAAGTTGAGTCAGGGCAACTGGATTTATTTTGTTGTTGGTTTGAGACATTTCATGACCCATCCGAGGTTGGCGAAGGAACAGAAAAAGACAGTGAAAAAAGTGGCAGACTACAGGAATCACCTACACTTCAACCTAATTGGTACAATTACATTCCAATGATTTTCTGCCTTCTCACACGAACCAACTTTGCTCAGACTGGAGAAGCTGCCTGGATGGGCAGCGAAGTCTCTCAAACCAACAAGAAAATAAGTCCAGTTGCCATCACTCAGCTGTCAGGCAACTCTACCTAGATGACTGAGGGTCTTCATTGACACCCAGAAGCCACTACTGTCTGCAGAAACAAACTTGGGGTGGAAGAAAAACATGTCTCCAAACACCCTTTAAATCAAGGAGTTTGTTTTAAGGATCAGATCTGCCTTTGTCATATGAAGTCTATTCATGGTCAATTCAAGCTTTCCTTATTTCAGCAACCCAAGTTTTTAAAAAATAATTTATTGTTGCTCTTGCTAAAAAATGAAATTAGGCATTAAAATTGGCATTTTTGCCAATCGAGTGTAAATAATTCCGAAAACTACTATAATTCCGAAAACTACTAGTTTACCAGATCAGGAAAACTCCTGATCTCCCATGATGCAACCCCATTAGTGTGAACAAGAAAATGCTGACCCAAAACAAAAGAAAGACTAGTTGACAGTGCTTAGTGAAATCTAAATAATAGACCTTCTAATTTATCCCACCTGCTACATCTTGAGATCCCACACTCTTCATAGAAAGTAATATTTACCTTTCTTCTTTTGCACAAGAACAGTGTTGTTCTGTGATAGATTGGTGTCTTCTTCCCTAGTGTAATGGTAAACGCAATCATCCTCCTCATCTTGGAAGGAACAAATGTTATCTGCAGAGTAAAAAAAAAATCCATCAGATGTAATATTGGCAATTTATGCTGGAAATCACTGGGATCAAAATGCTACTGTTGGCAATGGAGAAAAAGGAGAAATTCTTAGTTTTCCATTTGAGCCCATTCCAAACAAGTACTATCAGGGTTTGAGTGATCCAATCTGCCAACACACTCCTTCAGATAAGGGGAAAGAAGCTATCCTAGTTTTAAAAGCAGAGGTGGGCTGCTGGGGGCTTGCAGAGGCTCGGGAGAGCCCCTAGCTAAGACTCTGCAGGGCTCAGAGAGCCCCCAATAACCCCAGAAAGACAAGCAGCAAGGGAAAGCTCTTAACAGGCTTAATCGAACTTCTGGGCATTCAGCCAAGAGCATTTCACACCTTGTAAAAGTGTTGCAAGCTAGATAAACAATNAGACTCCAAGATCCCTCTCACAGTCACTGCTATTAAGCCTGGTTTCACCCAGTCTTTTATTTAAGTATTAAATGCACGAAATAATAAACAACATTTTGGTATATATCTTTTTTTAGGTAATTAGGGCAAAGAAGCAACGTCAAGTTGGCCACACCCAGTCAGTCACATGACATAACCATGCCTATCCAATCACATGAACACCCAGCCATGCCCACCCAGCTACATGACCAGGGGTGGTATTCAGCAGGTTCTGACCATTTCTAGAGAACTGATAGCAGAAATTTTCTAGCAGCATATTTCAGAGAAACGGCAAATACCACCTCTGAATGGAGATATTACAGTATTCTTCCACTGCCACATCCACCAAGTCATGCCCACAGAACCGGTAGTAAAAAAATTTGAATCCCACCACTGCACATGACCCAGCCAGTAATTAAGGAAAGAGCCCTTTGCTAAAAAAATTGAAGCCCACCCCTATTTAAAAGCCTGAACAGCTTATCTTTGCCAACCATCTTCTTGCAATTGCAGTTGCGATGTAATGAACGTGTTGAATAACACTGGAAATCAGTACATTCTTCAATGTTGTGAACATGAAAATAGGAACATCCCTGGATTCTTCCTAGGTTCTCCATCCATAATATATTGCTTTGCTTTTAATCAATTTTTTGCATTCTAAAAAAGTCTGTGCTCCCAGGTTTTGATGACAAATCAGTATCTTTTAAATGTTGGGCATACTGTTAGAAAGACGTAATTAAAGATATGCTGCTCTCAGATTTCAAAAGAAGCTTGAAGTGTATGTAGGTTTACCTTACTTGGTGATTTACTGTCTGGTTACATGTCTTTACATGCGTGCCTATTAAAGACAGATGCACTCATATCCAAGATACTACTATGTTTTGGTTCTCAGAAACAAGAGCTGATGGTACAGCAAATGGAACAACTCATACAGTTTTGTTAACTTTTTCCCAAAAGGTAAAGTTGAGACAAAGCAAGGAGAGTACAAAAATAGATAACCAAAAACATGTAATGGCTTTTAGGAAAAGGAAGACTAGGATTGCCTACTGTTTACATCAGGGATGGGCAATTAATTTTCCCAAGGGGTCACATGAGAAACTGGGACTATTGTGGAGGGGCAAGCTAATAGAACTATGAAGATACATAGACATACATGCATGGCACGCACATACACAAAATTTTTAAAAATAGCAATAGCCTTCAAAATAGAAGCAAGCTACATGGGATGGACAAGGACAGCCAAAGGGCCAAATGTGGCCTGGAGCAGAGGTGGTATTCAGCAGGTTCTGACCAGTTCTGGAGAACCAGTAGTGGAAATTTTGAGTAGTTTGGAGAACTGGCAAATACCATCTCTGACTGGAGTTTTTACAGTATCCTTCCCCTGCCATGCCCAGCAAGCCACACCCACAGAACCGATAGTAAAAAAAATTGAATCCCACCACTGGCCTGGAGGCCATAAAATGTCCAGGTCTGGCTTACTCTCCCTTTCCCTCCACCCATCAAATTCAGCAGTGCAATATGGAATGTTTGGTTTGTATTTGAATGTTAAACCAGGCAGTTGAAGAACTGCACTACCTTGCTTTAATTCATCCACCATCTTGATCTTGAAATGGCAGTTTGAACATTCCTGTCCCTTCTTCTCTCCAGTGCCCCAAACCTGACACTGGACACAACTTCGGAATTCGGCCTCACATGCTTGCTGTAAAGCCTAGACATGAGGGAGAGAGCATGAGAAGGCAGACAAAACCTTCAGTTCTAGATTAGTGCTGAGCACCATAGATAGTGAGGAGTGGAGAGATGGATATTTATTTATTAATTAAATTTACTTGCTGCCCATCTTGTTTCGAAGCATCTCTGGGCGAATTACAGCATTAAAAGCATTCCATGGATATGACATAGAAAGCATCAGAAAGGACAATAGATACATGCTCCATGAATGTAACATTCTATCAGGTGAGGTGCAGTTTTGTGAATGAAGCCAGTGGAGAAGAAGGGGTGAGTGAGGAAATCTCCCATGGGGGAAAAAATGCCTTTATGACTGAGAACTGGAAGACAGAAGACAAAGCCTTCTGCAAAAAGAGAGATTCGCCAAGAAATTTAACAGAATTTGATTCTGCTGGGGAATTAATAATATGAACTTCTATTCTTATGTATATTAAAATACGCCTTGTATCACTGAAGTGCCTCCTTCAAAAACAACTGAACCTCCAGTAAACACCAGCAATCCTAATTTCTCACCACTCAAAAGTAAGCTGCATAGTTTGTTCTAGCAAATCACGTGTATCTGCTTTGCCGCTTCTGTAGATATTCTTTAAATTTTATTGTTCTGATTGATTGTTTGACTAATTCAGAGGTCTCCAAACTTGGCAACTTTAAGACTTGTGGACTTCAACTCCTAGAATTCTGGGACTTGCAGTCTGCAAGTCTTAAAGTTGCCAAGTTTGGGGATCCCTAGACTAATTGATTATTGTGACAATGGATAAGAATAGTTATTCCTGGATTCAGGAAGAATTAATATAACAGATGAACAAAGAGAGTGTGCTTTTGTGGCTGTATTTGTACAGGTTTATATTTGGATATATATGGATGCTGTCAACAACAAAAATGCATTTTGAAAAGGTAAGGCAGTTCAGAAAAAGGAACATAAATAATATATCTTTGTACTACAATATAGCAATAGTATTAATAGTCATAGTCATTTGCTTAAGAAATATGCACTTTCATGCCCTTACCAAGGGTCCGATTTCACAGGTGGGTTCAGTATGGGAAGTGGGGTTATTACAGACGCATCTACCACATTCACATCTCCCCCGTCCGTCACAAATCAGCTACAAGAGAACAAAGTTCAGCTTTTTCTTCATTATATACATTGAGGTAACAAAAGGTTTTACCTGATCTCAGAGACAGCTCTCTTTCCGTTACCAGGGAAACATTTAAAAGAGAGGGCAAGAACCTTCTTCTCTCTGTTTTTATTTAAGGATCACAGATTAAATAAACAGCAATAAGAGCAATAAGGTGGGCAACCAGTAGGCCACTTTTATTTTCTCTTCATGTTCTCTTCTGATAGCTCTTCTGGATGGGCAATTTACTCACCCCATTGCTGCTGACACAGGTTTCGTTGCTTGTGGGACACTCACAGCTGTCACCTTCCCAACCAGCTTCACATACACACTGGCCCATGTAGCAACGTCCCCGGTCTGTAGAGAGACAGGTAGCATCAGCATAAAGATGTTTAGAGCCAACCTACTTACATAGCAGGTCTGTTTTTATGTTTCTATTTTTAATGAAGTCTTAACTCATCTATTAGCAGTACAGAGGCAGTTCACAAAGAAATATGATACATATCTCTACAGCTAAGCAAAGCAAAGGTAAATAAGTTAGAATAGTGATGGTGAACCTTTTTGTTGTGGTGTGCTGAAAGTGCTGGCACCCACAATGCAATCCGCCTCCCCTGCACATGTGCACACAACACCACCACCCCCTTACCTGCACTGCGCATGCACGTGCCTCCCAATTGATTTTTGGTCCATTTGCGGCCTTTTGAAAAACGGGCCTTCTGGAAATACCAGAAGTACCAAAACGGGCCTGTTTTTCAGCCTCCAAAGGCTGCAGAGGCTTCCCTCGATCCTCTGGGAGGCCGAAAAAGGCCGCAAATGTGCCTAAAATCAGCTGGGATGCGCACGCATGTGCAGTGCAGGTGAGTTTGGCTAGGGCTTGTGTGCCTGCACAAATGGCTCTGCGTGCCACCTATGGCACACGTGCCATAGGTTCGCCATCATGGGGTTAGAACAAAGGGAATGCATGAATAAAACATCTCCCCCCCTCTGTGTTTGCGTTTGTGCATGTGCCTGATGCATTCTAAAAGCCCTTAAAGAAAGCATGTGGACATTCAAAACCTTTCTGTGCACAACTAGTGTTTTATTCGGAAAACACACGAGGTAGACCGGGTTCCAACAACAAAAGGCTTTATTCACACTTAGTCAGTAACACAGGAAACATGGGCTGCAGCCGAGGGCCAGCCTTTTATACAGGCTGGCCTGCCTGCTTGTAGCCTATGGCATTCCTTAAATTTGCCGCCTTTCAGCAGCTCTTTGGATTGGTTCCTAGTGAACAAATCTTGGCCAGATTTGTAGATTTGGAGTCACCCATTTACATATAGAACACCCCTCCCCTCTTAGTTTCAGTCCTACGTGGTGACGTAGTCTTGCAGGTAGGTGGGGCTTTTCCGGACTCGACTTGACTTGCGCGGTTCATTTCTTAGTGAGACTTCGACTGGTTCGGATGGGGCTGCTGTGGCTTCCGTCCTTCTCCCTGGAACCGTCTGGAAGGGTGAGTCAGCGCATTTTACCGCCGCCTGAGTTGCCTAGGCGGCGGTTTTGGCCGCTCCCCTCCCGTTTCCTCCGGGCAGGTTGAGCTGGTCTGGCTGGCCCCTTCCGATAGGCTCTTTCCCGCAAGTCTCTTCAAACAGTGAGTCTTTTATTTGCTCTTTTTGATTATATGTTTCATTGCGTTTTGGTTTTAAAAAGTTCTTTATTTACTTCTCGCCTTTCCCCCCCCACCTTTGGTTTGCAATTCGTCGGTTTTTGTCGGCGAATGATTGTTACGTCTATGGTCTCTTCTTAATTCGGGATCGAAGCTGGTCTATGTGCCGCTTCCATCTCCTGCCATCCTCACTGTTAAACGGAGGATTTGGGGCCTGTGATTTGGGTAATCTGTCCTGGTACCCATACCGGGCCCCGGTGAAGTTTTTTGCGTTATACCAAATCGCCTATTCGAATTGTCTAAACCTTGTAGAGGAAATCAGGGGGGTTTTCTGGGGTAAAATTTGGGGTGTAACCTATCAATCAAGTTGTGATCGTAACTTTTTGCCCCATAAGTAATTCTGCTGGGGACTTGTTGGTTACGGTACTGGGCGTTATGTTGCTGGAGTGTGAGCAAACGGTTTACTTTCTGTTGGACATCTCCGGCGTCCATTCTTTCTAAACCTTCTTTTAGTAAACCGGACCATTCTCTCAGCCCTGCCGTTCGCAGCCGGGTGGGCTGGTGCGGTTAGGGCATGTCTTATGGCCTAGGGAGGCTAGGTACTGCTCAAAATGTATGCTGGTTAGCTGTGGCCCATTATCGGAGACAAGAATGTCGGTAGACCATGGGTGGCAAAAAGGTTGTCCAGGTTTTTAATTACAGTTTCTGTTGTCGTTGATGGCATAACTTTTACTTCAAGCCAATTAGAGTAGGCATCACGAACAATCAGAAAAGGTATGCCCCTTGGTAGGACCCGCGAAGTCAATGTGAATTCTTGACCAAGGTCCCCGAGGAGTTTCCCAGTCCTTAACGCGGTGCTTTTGGTGGGGACGGTCTTAATTCCCTGGCATTTGTTGCACGAGCTTACCCAATACTCTATGTCCTTATCAATACCCGGCCACCACACATAACTTCTGGCAAGGCTTTTCATCTTAACCATTCCCGGGTGCCCTTCATGTAACAACCTAAGTACCCTGGGTTGTAATTTGGTCGGAATGACCACCCGATCACCCCACAACAAACACCCCTTTTGAATCGAAAGTTCAGTCTGTCTGGACCGGAAAGGTTTAAAGCTTTCAGTTTTTTTGGTTCTCCGGCCAGCCTTTACCTACCCAGCTAAGAATGTGGGCAGTCAATGAGTCTTTCGCGGTGGCCTCTGCAACATCATAAGCTGAAATGGTAGATCGGGGCAAAGTCTCATTTGTAGTGTTGTCATTGCTGGTGCCGGGTCTTCATCAGTTGCTGGTAAGGGTGCTCTGCTCAAAGCGTCCACATGGGAAATTTGTTTCCCTGGGCGATGTGTCAGAGTGTGGAATAGGCTGCATAGGAACTCTGACCATCTAGTCATTCTTTGGACAGTATATTAGGTGTTGGCTTGTTTCCCGCCCAAAATCCCCCATTAGCGGTTTGTGATCTGTTATGATTTGAAAAGTCCCGCCCGTATAAATACTCGTGGAAATGTTTTACTCCAGCGACTATTGCTAGGGCTTCCCTGTCCAATTGGCTGTAATTTCGCTCGGTTTTGGATAGAGTCCTAGAATAATATGCGATGGTGCTTCTCTGCCATCAGGAAGTTGGTGGCTCAGGATGGCACCTACTCCGTATGGTTGAGGCGTCGCAGGTCACTCTTAATGCAGTGTGTTGCTAAATTGGATGAGAACGTTTGTTGATGTTAGCAAGCTTTTAATATTTTGGAAGGCTTTCTTTTTTCTTGCGACCCCAAGTCCAATTTGCCTTTTTGTCTAAAAGACGGTGTAACGGTTCTTGCAATAGTGGCCTTGTTTGGCAGGAATTCATTATAGAAATTAATTAGTCCTAAAAATGCTTGTAAGTTCGGTTTTGTTTCTTGGTTTCAGGTGCTTCTTTGATTGCTTAACTTTTTTTGTCTTGTGGGGTGGATATCCTCTCCATCTATTGAATAGCCCAGGAATTCGATGCTATTCTTTATTAGGCAGCACTTTTTCTCTTTTTACCTTGAGGGCCAGATTCCCTAAATTTTGTTAATACTTCTTTGAGTCTGTTTCTTATTGAGTCTCATCTCTGGCCGAGATTAGGACGTCGTTGAAATAGGGAACGGACTTCCTTGTATGCCATTTAGTAGGCGTTCCATCAAACTCTGGGAACACGCCTGGGGCACGCTTACTCCAAAATGGAGTCAGTGACATTTGAATGTGCCTTATGGGTGACTATAGTCTGTGCTTCTGCTGTTTTCTGGGTCCACTGGGAGTTGTTTGATAGGCTTGTGCCAAGTCGAGTTTAGCAAAAACTTTGCCCTTTCCCAGAGAGTGAAGCAAATGCTTGGACTACTGGCACCAGGTATTGCACTTGGTTGTAAAGCGTGGTTCAGGGTAGCCTTATAGTCACCATAGATTTCTAATGAACCGTCAGGTTTTTATGGGTGTGGACAATAGCGCGTTTCCCACTTGGCATGGTCCACAGGTTCTAGCACCCCCTGGGCTATAGTTTTGTCTAGCTGTTCCTCTATCTTTGCCTTTAGTGCAAAGGGAAACTCGCCTGGCTTTTTCTTCGTGGGGCTTATTGGGGTTTAGACTAAAAGAAATGGATTTCCCCGATACTTGCCAAGTGAGCCATCAAAACGTCCTGGAATTCACGGATGAGGTCGTCTTCCAGCCGGTTGTAGTCACTCAATCGATCCCGGTCATCCCGATGCCCAATGGCGCGAACCATTCGATGCCCAGGAGGCTCGGTCTGTCTCAGTCGACTATAGTCAGCGGCAGCATTTTGACTGTTGTTTATAGCGACCCGAAAATGTCCCATGCTGACTACAGGGATTCGGTTTTCCTGGTAGTCTTTGAGGTGGAGAGGTTGCTTTTGTAATTCTTTGGTTTTGATGTTCTGGGACTAGCTGTTTTAATTGTGTCCCACGATACCATAGAAAGGAAGGACCCTGAGTCCACTTCCAGTCTTGCAGGGCTTCCCTTCGATATTTACAGTAACTTTAACCTTTTTCCCACTTTCCGTCTGAGCGCTCTCTATAGTGACAGTTTGGTGTGTATTGGTCTCGCTTCTCTTGTTGCCACTTTCTCTCAGCTCGTTTAGGCTCACTTGTATTGGGAATTTCGGCGTCTCGTAGGGCTATAGCTTTTCTTGTTTCTGCAGACTTTTTCGATATGCCCTCATTTCTTGCAATGCCTGCAGATTAGCATCGAAATCTGCATTCGGCTCGGGCATGGTTTCCTCCGCAGCCGCGCACTCCCGCCAATTCCTTCTTTCACGCTCTTTTTTGTTCGCGAATAAACGGTGGACCTCATCGTCTTCTTCGCTCGACTCAATTTCCTCTCCCGACTCTTCATAGTGCGTGGTGGTGGTAGGCTGCTTTCTGTCTTTGGCTGGGGTTGTTTCTTTCGCTGTTGTGTTCATCTTCTTCATTGTGACCGCCGATTTCTTCGCGGTTTTCGGTGGCCGTGGCTTCCGCATTGGCTTCGGTTACGGTGATGTTGGGCTTGTTGAGTATTTTACTCTGTGCATTAGAGTCTCTTAGCCCCAACACCACGCGATCCCTCATCGCTTCATCGATGTTCAGGAAATCACACTCACCCCCATTTGCCTCAAAGCAGCAACGAAATCGGTGACGGTCTCTCCCTCTCTCTGGTTCTCTGCGGTAAAATTCGTGTCGCTTTATTAGATTTGACACCACCGGAAGCGTAGTGTGCTTTGAGAATTCTTTGCAATTCTGGCCATGTTAGTTGTTTAACGTCTCCGGGGCTTCGCAAGGCCTTTGCCATCTTGAACACCATTGGTCCGCAGTGGGTTAGGAACACAGCTCGCTTGCGTTGCTCTGAAATGCCTTCCATTTCATTGCTTTCCAAATAACATTTGGAAGCGGTCTGCATATGACTCCCAATCCTCTTCGTTAGGATTGAAGGGTGCGGGCGGTGCGTTGTTTCCAGGCATCTCTGCTGGCCGTTCTGGGCTTTTATCACCGCGTGCAGGTTTCGCGTTCAGGACGATCCCACCTTCGTCGCCCAGTGTTTTATTCGGAAAACACACGAGGCTAGACCGGTTTCCAACACAAAAGGCTTTAATTCACACTTAGTCAGTAACAGGAACATTGGCTGCAGCCGAGGCCAGCGCCTTTTATACAGGCTGGCCTGCCTGCTTGTAGCCTATGGCATTTCCTTAAATTTGGCGCCTTTCAGCAGCTCTTTGGATTGGTTCCTAGTCCAATCCAATGCTTAGTTTTCTTGGCCAATCAGATTTGTAGATTTGGAGTCACCCATTTACATATAGAACACCTAGGAATTCAGTTCAAACAAGAAAAATTGTCTATTTGCCATAATTGCATCTCACTTTTCTTCTAAGAATTTCAAAAGCAATATGCATAGAGTTATTCCTTACACAAATGGGAAAGATCTATCTAAGTGATCACTGAGAGTTGACAATGTTTTGATAGCATATAATCAATTAATCATTTCTTAGATTGTGAGATAGGATGAGTTGAATGAAAATGGCTAGGCAGGGGGAAATCTAAAGTGACTGAATCCTGCCCATGTTGCATTCTTGCATTCCGTATTACAATTCTGGTGTTTCCTCTTATTAATATTTTCAGTCAGCTGCACACTCCATAAATAATATAACACATAATCTAACCCAGAAGAAAAAGTTTACTGCCACTAGAAATCTCTCAATATTCTTAACTTTATCAATGTGAGACCTCATCTGGGAAAGCTATTCGGAACCTTCATCAATAATGGGACATGCCCTCAAAATCATTCTTCTTCAAGGACCGAGGGACACCACCAGAGAGCCCTAAGTTGGCCAAAGCTACTCCAGTGTTGCTGATCTCTTCATGAATTGTCAGGTAGTAGTTCACAAGGCTGTATATCTCAATGAACTGAGGGCAGAGTCTGCAATAATTTGCCCTGCCCAAAGATTTACCATTGCAGAGGAATCCAGAAGTGCGGGCACATTGCAAGCTGTCGAATTCACAATACTGTCCTTCATAACGACCATCGGAATCGCACTGACAGATCCCACAAAGGCATTCGCCTTTGCCAGAACAGGGTTCTTTATCTCCAGGTTTTATGCAGGCCTCAGTATCAGGAAAGGAGGATGGTGAGCAACTACATTGGTCCCCACGCCTGTCACAGTGAGAGGAAGTCATGTGTGAGAATGGCCACGTGATGCAAGATATAACATCTTGTACAGATAAATAGAGGCCCAAACTGTTTAGGCTATTTGACTATTGGCAGACTATTGGCTATTTGACTATTGGTATTCAATTTTTGACAAATACCATAAAGTACTTTATAAATTGCTATATTTTTATTGACCTTAGGAGACATTATTTGATTAGTTTCACTCTTGTGTGGGACTAAACCAGGCATAGGTAACTTTCATATAGGTTTTTCCCCCTTTAGTTCCAAAGTATCCAGTTCTTAGAGGCTACCTAGACAAGACTCTGCAGTTGTCTTGGCAAAGTTTTTCAGAATTGGTTTGCCATTGCCTCTTTCTTAGAACTGAGAGAAAGTGACTGGCCCAAGGTTACCTAGCTGGTTTCATACCTAAGGCAAGACTAGAACTCACAGTCTCCCAGTTTCTAGTCTGATCCTCTAACCACTATAACAAACTTGCTATTATATGTTACTTACTCCACATATTCAATCTTCTATATGCATTCAAACTTTTACTGGAATGTGAATTCACAAGCCTGATATACAGTAAATACTGGGATATAGACTGGATAGATTGGCCCCCTACCCTTCTGGCCTTTAGGAAAGGTAAGGCTGACAGTGCCACCATCCTTTAGTGTCAGGTGATAGCAGTGAGCCTTTCCAATGATTATATTAAATGGGACATATTATTCGTATTGACCAGCAGACAGATTATACTTTGTATTTGAATAGTGTAATAATGGTTTTAGCATAGTTGTATATTTATTTTTGTTTATATTTTTTATTATTCTCTCTATCATTTTTAATTGTTGTGAGCCACGAAGAGTCAAATATGTGAGATATATATTGAATAAATAAAAGGTACATATGTATATACAGAATGCCTGTGTGTATGTGTATAAAATCATGTGATTATTATAAAATAATTATTAAATATATTAAATATATAATTGCAAAGATCTGTATATGTTTATATAAAATATACATATATATATATATATATATATATGGATCTTTGGTTATTCAGTCTCCCGCGTAAAATTGGAAGTATTTTGGTGACGTTTTGACGAAACCAATCAGATCACAGCCAGGCCCCCAACCCAATGAGAACAACACCCCAGCCAATCAGAACACAGCCAAGCCCCCACCCAGTCAAGTCCACACCCCCATTTGGCAGTTAAAAAGAAAAAAAACAGCTGCAAGCTCACACTACTCTGAGAAGCCACAAAGCCGCAAAACACAAGCCTGAAGATGGACGAATGAGATTTCGTCGAAACGTCGCCAAAATAGTTCCCAATTTTATGTGGGAGAAAACCCGAAATAACCAAAGATCCACAAACAAAATACCCGGCGAAAACCTCAAGAAAACAAAATGGTATACACACACACACACACACACACACACACACACAACACACACACACACACACACACACACATATATATATATATATATATATATATATATATATATATATAATATAATAATATTAATATATATTATATATTTGTTTTTAAGCTCTCGCGGGTACTTACATTGTGCTGTTTAGCTTCCTTCGGGTTATTATCCCACGTCATTGTAGTTCTGTTAAAGTTGTAAGCTCATTGTAGTTCTGTTGAAAGTTGTAGCAACGTTTCAGCAGAATCTCAATCTGCCATCATCAGGGCTTCTGAATGAAGTTGTGTCCACAGTTCCTCTGCTTCAAATTTGAGCTGGTCTCTTCTGATTGGCTATTAACCTGGGTCTGTGTTCATTGACTTGGAGTTTGATGATTGTGTTTTCTGGTTTCTTCTGTCTGTTTTGTGGCTTTGATTGGCTGGCAGCACTCTGTTCTTGTATTGGAGGCTTTCAATGCCGCTTGGCTTCGTGTGAAAGGACGCTGCTCTTCATCAGCAAGCTGGTTTCACCTGGGTGCCTGGTGGGGGGGTGTTTGAGTTGGAGCATCAGAGGGAGTCTGTCTTGTGCTCAGGTGTTTTGTCTGTTTTGTGGTATGTGGAATCTTTCTATTTTGAGAGTGCAGGCTTCAAATGATTGACAGTCTGCTGGAATCATCTCTTTCTATTTCATGCTGTCAGGTCTTTTTTTCAATCTCTATGTGCTTCTCGATGATTCTGTGGCTGGGGTTTTCTATAGTGGCTAGGGTTTGGTGCCATTGAAGTTGATGTTGTGACCTTGTTTTCACGTGTTGGACTAGTGAGGAGGTGTGTGTCCAGCTTTTTTACTGCATTTTTTGTGTTCATCTAGGCGGGTACTTATTCTTCTATTGGTCTGTCCAATGTATGTGGCGGGCATGATGTACGGGAATTTTGTATATGCCTTGGTTTTCCAGGTCAGTTTTGTTCTTTAAGTTTCTAAGGATGGCTGCTATTTTTTTGTCTGTTTTGAAGGCAGTCTTGATGTGATGCCTGTGTAGTATCTTACTTGATTTTATCTGTAGTACCTCTTATGTAGGGCAAGACAGCTGTTCCATAGGTCTGTTGGTCTTCTAGGTCTCTGTTATGTTTTGGTGTGTTTTTGTGGATCAAGCTGGTGATTTTGTTTTTGTGGAAGCCATTGGCTGTAATACTTTCAGTCAGGGTGCATAGTCAGTTCTTATATTGTGTCTTTCTGCCAGGCGTTTGGTTCTGGTAATTTAGTGTCTTTGCCACAGAATTTATTTGTGCTGTGGGTGTGGTGGGATTGGGCGTTGAGGTACGGCGGTTGCGTGTGTTTTCTTTTGGTATATGGGTGTGTCCCAGTGTTGCCATCTGCTTCTTTTGTAGATTAGTACATCTAGGAATGGTAGTTGTTTGTTTATATTTTCCGTTTTCCATGTGAACTTGATTTTGGCGTGTGTTATTGTTCTAGTGTGTAGGAAATTGTTTTAGGTTTTCTTTTCCATGGGGCCAAATCACAAATGTGTCATCGATGTATCTTAGCCATAGTTTAGGTTTGTGGGTGGCATTAGCCAGGGCTCTGGATTTGAAATTCTCCATGAACAGGTTTTGCAATGACGGGGTGACAGTGGTGATCCCCATAGGGGCTCCTTCAATTGCTTGTATCTTTGTCCTTTGTATATGAAATATGTGTTGGTTAGGCAGTGTTCTGTTAGTTCCATGAGGTCTTTAGCTGGTTGGTATTTATTTTGATGATTTCAAGAGTTTCTTTTATCCGGGACTTGAAGTGAATAGTGAAACCACGTCAAAAGTTACAAGCAGATCTTCTTGTTCCACGTGTAGATCTTTGATCATTTCTTGAGAAGTGTATGAGTTTTGTACATATATGAAGCTGCGGTTTCAGCATGGGGCTGTAGTTGTTTTGCTAAGTATTTAGCTAAGTTTTGTAAATGGTGCTCCTATGGAGCTGACTATGGGTCTGAGAGGTATGCCTTCTTTGTGTATTTTTGGGAGGCCGGTATAATTTGGCGGCATCTAGAAGATTTTTCTCTTGGGATGATCGTCTCTGTTGGATTTCTTTGCTTATGTGGGCTGGTTATAATTTCTTCTTGGTTAATTTTTCTAGATATGTGGTTGGTCTGTGTTTATAGGTTTGTATGTGGAGTCTTGGAGTAGGTCTGTCAATTTTGTTTCATAGTCTTTTCTGTCCAATTACTACCTGTGGCATTTCCTTTGTCTCTGGAGTATTTATTATGCTGTTATCATTTTCCAGGGTTGTAGTGCTCTGAATTCATCTTTTGCAAAATACCTTTTTGGTGGTTTCGTTGTGCATTAAATGTGAGTAACCTGGTGTCTTATTCTGTCAGCTTCATCTGTATTTAATTTGTTAGCTGGATTCTACTGCACATATGATGGATTTCTGTTGGGATTTTTTTGGGTACTATGGCATAATTGAAATCCTTTGGATTAGGACATCTGTTTCTTTTTTGTTGAGTACAAAACAGCACAGATTGAGTACAGCACAGATAAATTCCATGGCGAAAAACACTAATTACCCAGAAACAAACGCCTGCAGATAAGACACATATAAAGACTGAACTATGCACCCTGACTGAAAGATATTGACAGCGAATGGGCTTCCAAAAAACAAAGAATCACCAACTTGATCCACAAAAACACACCAAGACCATAAACAGAGTCCTAGAAGACCAACAGACCTATGCGAAACAGCTTCTCTGTGCCCTACATAAGAGGTTACTACAGATAAAATCATAAGATACTACACACGGCATCACATCAGACTGCTTCTTCAAAACAAGACAAAAAATACAGCCATCCTTAGAAACCCCAAAGACAAAATTGACCTGGGAATAACCAAGGCATATAGAAGTTCCCTGTGCATCATGCCGGCCACAATTACATTTGACAGACCAATAGAAGACATAGTTACCACATAGATATGAACACAAGAATGCAATTAAAAAAGCTTGAACACACCTCTCACAGTCCAACACATTGGAAAACCCAGGTCACAACATCAACGTTCAATGGCACTAAAACCCTAGCCACTAATAGAAAACCCCACCACAGGAATCATCAGACGAAGCCATAGGATTTGAAAAAAGACCTAAGCATAATTAGAAGAGATGATTCCAGCAGACTCTTCACAATCATTTGGAAGCCTGCACTCTCAAATAGAAATCTCCACACCACAAAACAGACAAACACGCGCAGAACAAAAGACTCCCTCTGATGCCTCCAACTCAAACACCCCCCCACCAGCACCCAGATGAAACCTAGCTCTCCTAATAGATAAGCAAGCCGTCCTTTCACATTGAAGCCAAGCCTGCACTTGAAAGCGTCCACATCACACAGAGAACAGTAGTTGCCAGCCAAATCAATCAGCCACCAAAACAGGACAGAAAAACCAGAAACACCAATCAATTCAACTCCAAGTCAGTGAACACAGACCAGAACTCCTAGCAATCGAATAGACCAGCCTCGAATTTTGAAACCAGAAGCTGTTGAGACCCACATCAATACAGAAGCCTGATGATGGCAGAGATGAGATTCATGCTGAAACGTTGCTACAATTTAACAGCACTACAATGACGTGGGAAATACACTGAGGAAGCTGAACAGCACACCATGTAACACCCGCGAAAGCTTAAAAAACAAATTATATAATATTTATTAATTATAGTGGTGTTCCTCACTTTCGTGTGTGTGTGGTGTGTGCTGTGGTTGTGTGCTGTCAGCTTCCTGTCGCGGTATTATCCCCCGTCTATGGTATGCTTTTTAAAGTTGTGCCAACTTTCAGCAGAATCTCATCTGCCATTCATCAGGCTTCTGTATGGAGTTTGTATGTGGGTCAGGTCTCACAGCCGTTTGGTTTTTGAAAATTAGGCTAGCCTATCCTGATTGGTTGGAGGTCTGGCTGTGGTTTATTGGACTTGAGTTTGTTTGATTGGTGTGATTCTGGTTTCTCTGTCTGTTTTGTTGGCTCTTATGGCTGGCAACAGCTGTGTTCCTGTATTAGGAGGCTTTTCAGTGTGAAAGGACGCTGTTATCTATTTAGGAAGCCTAGGTCTTCATCTGGTGGTGCCTGGTTAGGGCGGTGTTTGAGTTGGAGGCATCAGAGGAGTCTGTTGTGCCCAGTGTTTGCCTGGCTCTGTGTGATGTGCGAGCATCTTTCTTATGAGAGTCAGCTTCCAAAATGATTGACATCTGCTGGAATCCATCTCTTCTTATTAGCTTTCAGCGTCTTTTGTCAATCTCTATGGCTTTCTCTTGATGATTCTGTGGCTGGCGGTTTCTATAGTAGCTACGGTTTTGGTGCCTATGCAAGTATGTTGTGACCGTGTGGTTTTCATGTGTTGGACTTAGTGAAGAGGTGTGTTCCAAGCTTTTTTACCTGCATTTTGTGTTCATCAGGCACGCGGTACTATTCTTCTATTGGTGCTGTCCAATTGTATGTGGCCCGGCATGATGCACAGGGAACTTCGGTATATGCCTTGCTTTTCCAGTCAATTTTGTCTCTTGGTTTTTAAGCGATGGCTGCTATTTTTTTGTCTGTTTTGAAGGCAGTCTTGATTTGATGCCTGTGTATAGTATCTTATTGAATATTATCTGTAGTACCGTCTTATGTAGGGCAGGGACAGCTGGTTCCATCGCGTCTGTGATCTTCTTAGTCTCTGTTATGTTTCGGTGTGTTTTTGTGGATCAAGCTTTGGTGATTTTGTTTTGTGATGGAAAAGCGTTGGCTGTCAATACTTTCGTCAGATGCATAGTTCAGTCTTTATATGTGTCTTGTTCTGCTAGTCTTTGTTCTGGTAATTAGTGTTTTAGCCCACGTGAATTTATCTGTGCTGGGTTGTGGTGGGATTGGCGTTGAGGTAGCGCGATCTGGGTGTGGTTTTCTTCTGGCATTATGGTGTGCCAGTGTGCCATCTGTTCTTTTGTAGATTAGTACATCTAGGAATGGTAGTTGTATTGTTTATTTTCCGTTCCATGGTTAACTTGTATTGGGGTGTGTGCTGTTTAGCGTGTGTTAGGAAATTGTTAGGTTGCTTTTTCATGGGCCAAATCACAAATGTGATCATCGATGGTTCCTTAGCCACTACGTTTAGGTATGTAGTTGGCATTTAGGCCAGAGGGCTTGGATTCAAATATCTCCATGAACAGTTTGCAATGATCGGTGACAGTGTGTCCCAAATAGGCATTCTGTCCACCCGTCATTTGCAACCTGTTCATATGGAGAATTCGAATTCCAGAGCTCCTGCTAATGGCCACCCCCAAACCCAAACTATGGCTAAGATACATCGATGACACATTTTGATTTCGGCCCCATAGGAAAGAAAACCTAAACAATTTCCTAACCACACCTAAACAAGCCACACACCCAAAATCAAGTTCACCATGGAAATGGAAATAAACAAACAACTACCATTCCTAGATGTATTTAATTCCTACAAAAAGAACAGATGGTACACTGGGACACCAACCATATACCAGAAGAAAACCAAACACCTACCTCAACTCCCAATCCCACCACCACCCAGCACAGAATAAACTCCGATGGCCAAAACATAGTAACCAGAACCAAACACCTGGCAGACAAGACACATATAAAGGATTGAACTAATGCACTCTGTCAAATACTGACAGCCAACGGCTTCCACACAAACTTAGCTAGAACAACACTCCTCACTACTAGTCCAACACATGAAACCACAGGTCACAAATCAAGCTTCAAATGGCCCAAAACCCTAGCCACTATTAGGAAACCCCAAGCCACAGAATCATCAGAAAGCCATTAGAGATTGAAAAAAGAACCTGGAAAGCTATGAATCAAAGAGATGGATTCCAGCAGGACTGTCAATCATTTGAAGCCTGCACTCTCACAATAGCAAAGATCTCTCGACATCACAAAAGCCAGGCAAACACCTGGGCAAAAACACGATCCCTCTGATCGCCTCCACACTCAAATACCCCCCCACCAGGCACCCAATTGAAACCTAGCTTCCTAATAGATAACAGCCGTCCTTTCACACTGAAAGCCTCCAATTGCGAACATCGATGTTGCCAGCCAATCAAAGCCACAAAACAGACAGACAGAAAAACCAGAAACACAGTCAATACAAACTCCAGTCCAATAAACACAGACCAAGCTTCCCAACCAATTAGGTAGCTAGCCTCAAATTTCAAACCGAACGGCTGTGAGACCCCTGAACCCACATACAAAAGTTCCATTACAGACGCCTGATGATGGCAGATTAGTTCTGCTGAAACGATTCTTACAACTTTAAAAAAGCCCACTACAATGACGGCGCGGATTAATATAATACCCGAAGGAAGCTGAACAGCACACATGTAAGTACCCGCGAAAACTTAAAAAAACATATATATATATATATACTATCTAAAGTATGAAAAACACTTTTTGAGGGGCAAGAAGAGAATTGTCACCCTTATCAGTTTCTCCAATTCATATTTGTTCTTGGAGAAGAAAGACATAAACTTTCTGGTAGAGGAAAGACAATGGGCCCTACACCAAAAGAAAAACCTAATTGTGATACTTGCCAGCCTGGATTGCACACACAGAGTCCACAGACAAAATTTCCATTGTAACTGCACTTTGATGATTTAACTTCCTGATTCTGCAAACAAGCAACAGGACATTACTGGACCTCATTCCAGATACAAAAAAAAAACATCCTTTAATCTTATTATTTCTGTTAGTAAAACTTGATCAGACCAGGGTTAAATTTCTTTTATCATCTATTGTCCAGGTGTAGAATAATTGTTGGAACTACTATTCATAGAGGAGAAAAACTACCTTTTCACAGGAGCAGGTGTCGCAGAGAATTGAGGCATCAATTTCCATTTTGTCACTGAAAGAGGGCTTAATGTGGATAATACCTTTTCGTTCCTCCTCTGGGAGATCACAGACATGCTGGTCAGCAAAATGTTCAGCTTTCAAATTCACATTGAAAGTTACCTGGAGAGAAGAGACAAGCCTGTGTTTTTTTCTGGATTCATTTAGAAAAAGAAGCAACTTCATCCAGAAATGTGAGAACTGAAAGACTATTGGGGTTCCTGAGGTCCATTGGATTGTTTGTTTTATGACTTCAAAGTTCTTTATTTCTAGCATGGCTAATTAACGACCAATAGGAACTAAAATCCAAAGTAATTAATAGCTGGTAGATTCTTTCCTCCTGAATTAGTTCAAAAGCTGAAGGAGTAGAGATATGGAAATAAGATTTTCCTCTCTTGAATTTGAAAAGAGGATGCAAGAAGTACAGGCTTCCAAAGCTACTCTTACTAACTGCTATCCCTCCCAGTCCCTAAAGCACAGCTTGGATGGAATAATAACAATACTATAAAATACAAAAATGATCTGGGATTTGGGCAGAGGTGGGATTCAACCAGTGTTTTGTGCGCCTGACATGCACTGTGCGCACGTATAAAAAAAAATCAGCTGTGCCTCCCGGACAGCTGACAAGCACTGTGTGCAGGTGCGCAGCATTTGAAAAGCCTCTTTTTTCCTGCTTTTCCAACCTCAGCTGTGCTGGGCACAGCAAGAAGGAAATAAAAAGCAGGAAATAAAGGACAGGTAAGAGCCCGGACGGGCAGGTGGTCCAAACAGCAGCAAACACAGAACCAGTTTGGTATCTTCTGCTCTTCAGAGCTACTGGCTCTATAGAACTGGGCAGAACCGGTAGCATCCCATCCCTGGATTTGGCACACTACTCTTCTTGGTCTAAACAGCCAGTTACCAACACTAGGTGAAACCAGGCTCAAATGCAGTATCTGTGTGAGGGATCTTGGAGTCTTAGTGGACAACTAAGCTAAATATGAGCCAGCAGTGTGCAGCAGCAGCCAAAAAAGCTAATGCAATCCTAAGTTACATTAACAACTTTGTATGGAAGCTTTTGTAGAGTTGTCTGTCTGTCTTTATATTCAGCCAGCAGTCTAAAGACAGAACAGTGAAAGAATAGTGCTAATCTGGACTCCCTCAGTAAAGAATATTATTATATCTGAATTCCTGTGAAGAGTAAAAACAATTTGAATTCCTGTGAGAGGTGTAAAAGTATACTGAAAACGGAACTCCCAAGTAAAAGTACAATGCTAATTTGTGTTTCCAAAGTAAGTATATAAGTTAATCAGATTGCCTGTGAAAGACTTATCTATCTATCTCGGTCTGAGCAACTGAAGTTACCAAAGCCTGTTTGAATTGCTGGTAGGGGCCAGAAATCCCCCATTTTGCAAGAGACAAACAAGTAAAATCTTCTCTGGATCTTTGCATTTCTGTCTCTCTGCTATCTCAAAGACTGTTTGGCAAATGAAAGAGAGAGAATCTATAGCATTTCCTGAGTCTTCAGACCCTTTACGAATGCAGTGGAAAGAGACAGAGTAATCTTGTCCTTAAAACAAAGAAACTGCATTTTCTCTATCTTTGGAGTGGCTGTACATTCCTCACTGCTTATGCCTTCGAGAGGAAGAAGATAATAAAGAGCCCCCCTCTAGCCATTTTACTACAGGGTCTCCAAGCAACAAGTTCATAAATTCTTTAGTGCTGTGTCATTTCCATGGCAATGGGCTAAATACCCCCCTGAAGAGAGAAACCAAATCCAGCAAGCAATTTAAAGGCAGGAATGCAGCTTGCCGTTTCTCTTTGCTGACAGAGACAAAAAGATTTTTTCCTTTACTGAAAATTAGAGGTGATCTAAAGTCAAAGAATAACAGCCTGCATTACTTAGCAAAGGGAAATCACTTAATCATAGTTGCCCATGCACTGGACTAAAGTATACCATCCTTTGATGACCTTTCCTCTCAGCATAACTGCCTACAATTCAGTTTTTCACAGCCCAACTGACTGCCATTCAACTACTAGCTTGCAGCACCATCTGGTGGTCAAATAGTGAATTTCACAGGAAATTTCTAAATTCATGGAATAACTTGCAGCAACCCCTTGCAAAATAATCCCAAGAGCAAGCACCACTAAGAGGCCAACCTATGGATTGCACCAGTGTCTTCCAGACCTAGCAAGAACCACTAACAGACCAACCTGTGTACCGCACCAGTGTTTTCCAGACCTGGCAACGCACACCTCTAGTGGTCAACTACTGAATTTTACAGAAGTTTCTAAATTGAGCCACATGCCTACAGTGCCACCTAGAGTTCTGAATTTTACAGAAGTTTCTAAATTCCCCTCATACCTGCAGTACTGAATTTTACAGAATTTTCTAAATTTGACCATTACACATGTTCAGCATATGTGGAGTTTGGGAAGAAATTGCATTTTGAATTTGTTAATGAATTTTGGCAATGCAATCTTGAAATGCAAAATAGGAAGTTTACCACTTTGTCTCGAACAATACGAAATGAACCAGACTCTGTTTTTTCAGCATTTGAGGATGTTATATCAGTTTTCATGGCTTTGGGGATATTGTAAACTGGGATCTCCACCCTGGAACGAATGCTCTGGGAAAGAAGATGAAAAGAAAACATACAGAATGGGAATGGATTCAGGCTATTGATTTCATAATTTGAGTTACTGAAGTTGATCAGCAATATTCAAACATAGCACAGGGATATATCAGAAAATGTCTTGCCTAGTGTGATTCTGACCATTTGGTATGCACAGAGGGCCTTCTCTGGGTCCCTCCATTATAATTTACTTTATTGTCATTGCATCTCATACAACGAAATCAAACATCATCTTCAGTGCACATCATGACCATGACCATGAAAATAAACACAAACACATACCCTTCACCCTCCACACATTGAACCTAAAACCCCTGACACCGCACCAATACTGTACTATATAGCAGAATTCAAAAGAGCTACTGCCCTGGGATAGAAGGTTAATGGTACTGAACCAGGACACAGATTTTCACGGTGGGAGTCCCCACTTTATGGAGCATGCTTCTCTGTAAGTACAATTGGTCCCTCCCCTCTATAAATTTAGTAAGGCCCTCAATATAAGCTTATTTCAGAAGAATGCTTTAGTGCGCATTTATATTATTTCTGTTATTGTTCTTTAATTATTTGATATTCTGATTTTAGGGAAGGAGATAGCTATGATAGTTTATATAATAGTTATATGATAACTATATGATATGATATGATTTATATGATAGCCATTCATTTGCTCATATAAACTATCCAGAGTGGTGTAGATTGAGGTGCTCTATAAATATTGTTAATAATTATTTAAAAACTGGGAATTTATCTGCAAGATTATTTTGTCCTTTAATCCCCACTAATCCTTCTGAATGCAACTAAAAGCCTCCCTTTTTTAATCATCGGTACCTTGTACAACTCCATGGACCACCTTTTTGAGATATGCAGTTTTTATACTCCTGATGTGTATCATCTAATTACTGTACTACCTGCTTGAAAATGCTTTATGAATTGCAAGAAAGGAAGAATTGCAAGAGTGAAATGTGACAAGTAAATCATTTATGGGGAATTATGAGCTGCAGTGGTGCAGTGGTTCGAGTGCAGTACTGCAGGCTACTTCTGCTGACTGCCGGCTGACTGCAATTTGGCAGATCAAATCTCACCAGGCTCAAGGTTGACTCAGCCTTCCATCTTTCTGAGGTGGGTAAAATGAGGACCGAGATTGTTGGGGGCAATATGCACTATGAAACGGTATATAAGTCTAAGTGCTATGGATATTGCTATAAGAGAATTATGTTACCCAAAGAAGTAACAGAATAAATACAGATATTGCTACTTACCTCAAAAGCCACACGGATCAATTCCACAATGTTAGAAGAATCTTCTTGAAGCCTCCCAATTTCAGAAAGTTGAAAATATTTGTGCAGTTTCTAATAAAAAAGTATTTATTATATTACAATAATAGAGAAGGAAAATATTAAAAAAAATCAAGCACACCAAAGTGTTATTCTTATAGTTCTGTTGTTATTATGGCTATCTGCAGAGAAAGACAAATCACCAGTTACAATGCTATAAAATTTTCCTGATTTCTTTCCCTGGATTCTTATGTAACATTTTCCTTTAGCCTTTACCAAAGTGTACAAATACAATGGCTTGTCCTTTTAAAGTGAATGACAAAAATTCATTGGGTAGACTCTGTTCACCTTCACTTCAACCTCCTTCTAATAATTGATGTCTGAGTAAAATTCTCCCAGTTCATCTTGAGAAGCGTATAGAACAGGGCTGTCAACTTGTAGCCTGCGGGCTGGATGCGTAATGCACTGGCCATGCCCACCCCCATTTTAGCGAAGGGGGGAAGTTGTGATTCATTCATGATGACAATGTGACAATTTGAGTTTGACACCCTGGCATAGAGGAAGAAAAGACTAGCCTAGATATATCTACAGTACAATAGGAAGGCTGGGGTATTTAGCCTTTTCCCTGGGGCCTACCTAGGCTTTTTCATTATCTAAGAAATTATTAGCTGCTTCACAAAAAGAAAAGACAATTTTCCAAATCACATTTTTATTTTCTTTCCTACAATAAAACATAGTACAACATAATTGAGACTGAAAAAAATGTATCAAAAGAAAGGGGTAAAAGTACAATTATTCTCCCTGATATTTCAGCACAAAAAAACCTAAGAACACCTCCAGGATGGAGGTGATAGTTGCAGATCAATCTTAGATGTCCTAATGAAATACAGTTTTGGCCTATCCATGGCTCAATTGTTATGAGGTAAAAGGAGAGATATCTTTGAGTTACCTTAACATGGATTCTTTAGCTAGCCACTGGGTGTCTCCAGTGGATTGCAAAAAAAAAGATTGCAAGGACATTTCACTCCCAAATCCAGTACACACACACACACACACACACACACACACACACACACACACACACACAAACATTTATTTAGTGACTGTTCGAAGTTACAACTGCACTGAAAAAAGTGCCTTATATGACCAGTTTTTCACAATTATGACTTTGCAGCATCCCCATAGTCATGTGATCAAAATTTGGACACTTGGCAACTGGCATGTATTTATGATAGGCAGTACCCTGGGGTCATGTGATCACCTTTTGCAACCTTCTGACAGGCAAGTCAATGGGTAAGCCAGATTCACTGTTAAGTTACTAATTTAATAACTGCAGTGATTCACTTAAAAAGTGTGACCAGAAAACTGGTAAAATGGGGGCAAAACTCACTTTACAACTGTCCTGCTTAGCAATAGAAAATTTGGGCTCAATTGTTGGTTGTAGGTCATGCACCTGAAATTAGGCCTTCAGCTGCTACATTGACATACATCTAAACTGTTAAAGTTCAGCCTGCCTTCACCTTCCTTCTTGAATTTCTGCAAGCAATCTTCAATTTCCTGGCCTACAAAATTATCAGGAATCAGAGTACTCCTTTCTCACAAAACCAATTAATGATTTCTTAGGTGATTTTCTGGATGCCAAGAAATGTGGACAAGGCTCCTTTCTACTCTGTGGGGAAAAATGGAAAGAACTCCCTTCTAATGAAGAATTACAACTTTTTAAAAGCGTTTTAACTCCAAATCTTCCTATAGGAAGTGAACTCAGCTTCTTGCCTTTGGAATAAATAGATGAGCTAGTTCCCTTGCTTGGCAAATATCCATAAGCCAGTATTCATTTCAAATATCACATGTTGTTCCTTTATGCACCCCAGTTCTCATATTTTTCCTGCTTAATGGCATCTTTTACCTCATAGTAATCATAAGAGTGATTGGTGACAGCAAAAATAGGGATGATATCACTTTGCTTCAGTAGGCGCACAAGGGTAGGAACTGATGGGTAATCCTGCTTGGTATCAAAGGTGTAAATCCCTGCTTGAGTTAGGTGGCATTTTTCATCGTTCTTTCTTAGGATTCCAGCAAGGACATTGGCACCATCAGCTTCATAATGGAAGGCTGACTCAGTGGAGAAGACCAGGAGGTGAGTGCTGTCATTCCTCCACCCAATATTCTCCTGTGGAAAGAAGGAAAGTCTAAGATGGAGAGTGGAGGTGAACAAATCACAGCCCTGAGACCAATGGTGGGATTAAAAAAAAATTACTACCGGTTCTGTGGACATGGCTTGGTGGGGTGACGTGGCTTCGTGGATGTGGCAGGGAAAGATTACTGCAAAATCCATTCCCTCCACACCCCACTAACATGCTTTCCAGCTCCGTTCTTCTGTGCAGGGCAACAAAAAACACCCAGCCAATCAGCTAGGACTCAGGAGGCAGAGAATAGATGGAGCTGGTGGGGCCAGTCAGTGGTGGTATTGGCCGGTTCTCCAAACTACTCAAAATTTCCGCTACCGGTTCTCCAGAACTGGTCAGAACCAGCTGAATACCACCTCTGCCTGAGACTCATTTTGGCACCTCCTGCCCCCTTGAAACATGTTTCTAAATTTGATGGGAAACCACTATAGCACGTTTAGCTGATTCTCAGCAGGGAATAAGGGTAGCATGCATAACTGTCAACAACAAAGTTCCCAATTCATCAAAAATAAAAATGCCAAAGCATCCAGATAATTGTATCATCTGCATAAAAAAGATAAAAAAAATTTAAAGTGTGCTTTCCCCATGTGCCAGGAGGAATCACATAATTTGAGAGTGGGAATAGCTACCAGAAGTACAGAAAAGCTTTTCATGAGAACTTTTGAGAAATATGCTATGAACAGCTATTCCAGGAATGTTAGTAACCACTGGGTATGTCTTTCAAATGCAGTTAGGATCAAGGTTAATTTGAGAAAACTAACAATGCCGTAGATGTGGGAATTTCATGCTTATCTTGTCTCCTCAGCAATGAACTCTTCAGCTCCCTAACTTTACAAATGTTATTAGGCACTAGGTAGTTTGTTTTTCCCCTGACCTTCACTAAGATGTCTAGCTGGTATTCAGACTATAATATCCAAACTCCAGATAGGAGCTGATAATAGTAAAACTGGATAACAGCAATGATCCCTGAGGGAGATAGATGGTTCAAAAATGTAAAAAAAAAAAGTAAAGAAAAATAAACAGTCTCTATGATATCTAACTCCAAAGCTCACCCATTTTCTTATCAAACTGCAAACAAAACTGTCTATGGTTTTTCAAACCAAAAATCTGCCCTACATTTTTCAACTGCTCTCCCAGTTTAGTATGCAACTAAGGTAGTTTTTATTCTTTATAAAGAACCACTATGTCTATGCCATCTTCCGTATCCTCCTTCCTGTTTACCTTGCAAACAGCTGTTTGCAATATAGCATCAAAGCCACCTTCAGGAGCATCCAGATTCCCTGATATACGTTCCTTCATCAATTCCTGGCTGAATTTATTAATATCATTGGTTAGACGGATGACATTCTTAAAAGAGAAAGGCGGGTCAGCATTAAACCAAGGTTGCTGCAATCTGAAAGCAAAAAGACAGACAGTTTTAATGGGTAACTACTGCTAACCTGACTATCAGAAATCCTAAACAAGGATCCCTTGCAAAAACAGTTGATTATTTCCCACAAATATTTAATGCAATGAATCTGAGCAAAATAGTTTCTATTTAAAAAGTAAAAAGAGACTGTATTTAAATCTCACACTAAAACAAATTCAGCTTTGTTATTTGGAGCATGATATACAAGCTAGCCATTGTTATTTCTAAAGGCCCTGTCACACTGGCCGATGGATGCAAAACGTTTGTAAAAAGGACACAGCGGACGAGAAAAATTTCCATTCGTTGTTATCCGCTCTCAAAAGTACCACGAATTTGCATAACCAGAGCGGACAACACGGAAAGGAACGGACGGGGGGGAGGACGTAGGGCGGATGGAAAGCGGATGCTCCATGGAAACCTAGCGGATGGAAGCAGATGGGAGCGGATGGCACATATCCGAAGGCTTCCGGGGGAGGCACAGTGAAGCAGATGCAGAATGGAAAGAGCGATGCAGAGCGGATGCCGAGCGGATGAAGCGGATGCACAGCGGAAGCCTAGCGGATGAAGCGGATGCAGAGCCGAAGCCTAGCGGATGCCTAGCGGAAGCCTAGCGCTCACTGCGCATGCGGGGAGGATGCATTGCGTCAGCCCCGCGGATATAAAGGGAAGCAGCTCCCAAGCAGGTCACCATTCAGAGGAAAGACCTGCTTCCAGACACAGCTCTCCAACCAGCCAGCCAGCCAGCAACCCAACAACCATGGGAAGAAACGGAAGCCTCTGCCATCTGCTGCCAGCCCTGGCAAGAGGGACAGGGCCACCCTCCCACCCCCTGGCCCTGACTCTGCTTCTGCTGGGGCTTCTGCTGCCCGGGCTTGCTCTTCTGGGGCTGGGGCTTCTGCTGATGCTGCTTCTGGAGGTGGTGCTTCTGCTGGTGCTTACTCTGCTGGTGCTGCTTCTGGTGGTGGTGCTTCTGCTGATGCTGCTTCTGGTGGTGGTGCTTCTGCTGATGCTGCTTCTGGTGGTGGTGCTTCTGCTGGTGCTTACTCTGCTGGCGCTGCTCCTGGTGGTGGTGCTTCTGCTGGTGCTTACTCTGGCTGGCGCTGCTCCTGGTGCTGGTGCTTCTGCTGGTGCTTACTCTGCTGGCGCTGCTCCTGGTCCTGCTGGTCCTGCTGGTGCTTACTCTGCTGGCGCTGCTTTCTGTGTCCTGGTGCTCCTGCTGTTGCTTCCTCTACTGGCTCTGCTCCTGGTTCTGGTGCTTTCTGCTGGTGCTTACTCCTGCTGGCCTGCTCCTGGTGCTGGTGCTTCTGCTGGTGCTTACTCTGCTGGCGCTGCTCCTGGTCCTGCTGGTCCTGCTGGTGCTTACTCTGCTGGCGCTGCTCCTGGTCCTGCTGGTGCTTACTCTGCTGGCGCTGCTTCTGGTCCTGGTGCTTCTGCTGGTGCTTACTCTGCTGGCGCTGCTCCTGGTCCTGCTGGTCCTGCTGGTGCTCCTGGTCCTCTGTGCCCTGTCCTGCTCGTGCTCCTGGTCCTCCTGGTCCTGCTGGTCTTGCTGGTGCTCCTGGTCCTGCTCCTGGTCTGCTGGTGCTGCTGGCTGCTGGTCTGCTTTTGCTGCTACTGTTCTTGCTGCTGCTGCTGCTGCTGCTGGTGTGGAGGAGCAGCCCCTACACCTTGAAGCCCCTCTGATGAGGGCCCATATTGCCCTGCCAAAGGGAGGAAGAGGCAGACGCGTGAACGGAGAGAGGAGGCAATACAACACGAAGAGGACATGAGGAGGAGGCGCTGGAGTGGCTGAGGGAGAACGAGTATCTATGGCGGAAGGGACACAGGCTCTATCGAGACACCAAAAGGAAGCAGGCTGCTTGGAGAGAGAAGGCGGAGAGCTTGGGCTACACTTTGGAGGTGCTCCTCAGCTGGTGGAAGCACATGCACACCTGGTACGGGAAGCTGCACCTCAAGAAATCTGGCCAGGCCGCGGTCAAGCTGACGGACAGAGAGACCTACGTGATGGCCAAGTGCAGCTTCCTGGAGGGTGAGATCCGCCACCGAGGAGCAGCCCTCTCACAACTCCTCTCTCTCAGGCAGCCCACAGAGAGCCAGTCCTCTTCTGGCAAAGAGTCAGCTCCTGTGTCCAGGCAGGTATCTGTGGAGCGTGCCACGACAGAGACCCCCCCGACATCTGTACTACCCTGGCGGAGTGCGTGGAGGACCCCCTGACGCAGTGGGAGAAAGGAGACGGCACTTCCACCACAGCCCAACCGCATCCACCCCCAGCTCCACCTCCACAGAAAGGCAGAGAGGCAGACTGGAGGGGCAGAGCCACACTGTCCTGCTGGAGATAAGAGACACCATCAGGAGCAGCGTAGATCTCCTCCTTCAGGTGGTACACACTGACCGTCCCATCCTCCAACCGCAAGCCCTTCCTCACCTACGTCAACCAGACCCTCATGGACATGTCGGAACCCCAGTACCAGGTGGTGAAGGACAGGATCACCGATCTTCTTCACAACCCTCTCAGACCAAGATGAACCTGCTCCACCCAGTCCAGGCCTGCTCCTCCACCCCAGGTGATGTCACTGCCCTTCCAAGGCTTTCCACAGGCCCTCACCTACCAAGGCTATGGCTACCAGGAGGTCCAGCAGCGCAGGCAGCCCTTCCCAGTCCAGGCACAGGTACATTGGACGCCACCGTGCCACTGATGCCACCCATGCCACCAGATGCCACCACGCCAGTCCTCACCAGCTGCAGACCAGAACAGCCCCACTACACTGCTCCTTCCTCCACCCCACAGCCAAGCCCGGCCTTAGTTCATCTGTCATCGGTATTGGGGCTGAACACCCATGTCATGGAGGAAGGGGCTCTCAACATCACGGGGCTGAGCCAGCTGTCTGAGAGCTTCCTCAACCACACTTCGCGTCCCGTTGTCCTCTCAGGGCCAGGCACCCCAGTGGCGCTTCAGACCAGCACTCCAGCAGCAGCCACCTCGACAGCACCTGGACCCTTCACCCCTGAGACTGGGCACACCTCCGAGTGACCAAGAAGAGTGCCAGAGACTGGGTGGCTACCTGTTGACTTTATTTTTGCTTTGGACACTTGACTTGGGTCATTTTTCTTTCACAGCTTGTTATTAATAAAGATTATCTTTGCTTCACACACTTGCCTTCATTTATTTTTGTAAATAAAGTCTTGGTGGAAACTTTTAGAAATGGTTTAAGCTTTGCATGCTTGTGGGATGGGTTAAGATAGCAGTGGGATAGGCAGGGATACCTGTGGGATGGGTAATAGCTGTGGGATGGGCAGGGATAACCTTTGGGATGGGTAATAGCTGTGGGATAGATAAACCTCCAGTGCAAGCATAGTGGGACTGTAATGGTCCACCCTCTCAGGTGCCACACCTATGGCCCTTTATATTCAATAATAATGTAATCAATCATCCACGCATGTCAGCATAACACAACTCTTTATTAAATGCCCTGTTCATGTAGGCCCACCCAACATACATGGCCCAATCTCATCCGTGTGATGAGACAGGCTGAAGGAAGCATCCATTATTCATCTATCATCCTGTCTTGCCACTCCACTGCTCCAGCTGGGAGTTGCACCAGTGTCTCAGGAGGTTGCGCTGCTTCTTCCCTTCACGTGAAGCTCTGTTGGGGCTTGCACATCCTTAGTGTCTATCAGGTTTCGCCCTTGCCTCCATTCCCCAGGCTCCATGTCCCATTGCCTTGTTGGAGGTCCACGAGCCTGTTATGCAAGACTGGGTAGCGTGGTGTGCATGAGATTGTGGCAGGATGCAGCAAGCTTCCACGATCCTCCTCACGGTCTCTGGGCGATGCTGCATGGTGTGGAGAAGTACCTGGAACCCATTGGCCAGGATGCCAAAGGTGTTCTCCACCACCCCGCCTTGCCCTAGACAGCCTGTAGTTGAAGATCCCCTCTTCACAGGTGAGGAGTCTGAAGTGTAGGGCTTCAATAGGTAGGTTCTGAGGGAGAAGACGTCATCCCCACGATGAAGTAGGGCACATCTTGTGTGTCATTGGGCAGGGGGTCTGGATCTGGGAAGCCCATGATGAGGTTGTGTTCCAGCCCTCCTTGAGGTCACTGGCGTTGTATACCTGGGCATCTGAAGATGACCCGTTGCCTGAAGCATCGATGTACATGAACTTGTAGTCAGCATCGACCATGGCGAAGAGGACGATGCTGAGGGAAGCCCTTGTAGTTGAAAATAAGTGGACCCCGACTTGGCTGAAGCTTTGCAGGCACGTGTTTGCCATCTATGGCTCCAACGGTGTGGGGGAAGTTCACCTCTGATACCACTGCTCTGCAACTTTCTTCCATCCTTCTTCAGTGGAGGGGCACTGGAGGAGCTCCTCCAGGTATGCTTCGATGATGGCTGCACCACTTCTCGACCACAATGCGATGGTGTTGTGTGGCACCCTCCAGCCGTACTGCATGCTCCTGTAGGTGGTCCCTGAGGCCAGGTGGCGCAGACTCAGTGCCACCTTGAGCCCAGGGTCCAGGCTGGGCTGGAAGTTGGTGCTCTGCTTGGTCAACCGGGGTCTCAGCCGCTGCACAACTTAGTCAAACATGGCTGGAGGCATCCTCATGAAGTTCTGGAATGCCCGAGTGTCTTCGTTCCTCAGCTCCACCATCAGTTTGTTGTACAGTCCGTACTCTGCTCTTCTCCCGATCCATCTTCGGACCCAGACACTTTCTTGGCCGCCTCCTTTTCTTCCCGTAGAACAGGTGAAAGATCCTGTAGATGGCTTCGCACTGTTGCAGAACAATGGTGGCTACCAAAAGGAGTGTGTTACGATCCATGGTGAGATGACTGGATGCTGTGGAAGAGCAAGAGCAAGATGAAGCTGAAGAGGTCTGACAGGCAGGGCTGCTGGACTGAAAGTGAGATCCAGGTGAGTTCCTCCCCCTTTTTAATAGGCAATATAGGTTTTCCCACTAGGTGCCTTTTGCATCTAGAGGATCCTCTAGACATCCTTAATATCCGAGCATGGTCCCTCTGCGAACGTTTTTTCCATTTTAAATGCTTTCTAACGAGCTGCATCCACTTTCATCCTTTCTACGTCCATGCTACTAATGCTGTGTGTCCATTCCGCGTCCGTTTCGCTTCCTCCCTGTGTCCATTTTCCACTGGAGCGGATGCAAGTTGCGCGGATGCACAGCGGATGCCTAGCGGATATAGGGACGCGTAACGGATGACAATGAATGTAGAACAGATGTTCCCCATATGCGTTGCGGATGCAGAACGGACATGTTTGATACATTTTCCGCTCAACGGATGCTGGACAGATAGAGAGGATGAAAAACGGAGGCAGTGAGTACAGAACGGATGAATCGCGTTAACCAACAGATGGCAAGTGTTTCTCTCCGTTTTACATCCTCTTTCCATCCGTTAGTGCAGTGTGACATGGGCTTAAATTAGGCTATAAGGTTTAACACAATATAGGAACCTGCCCAAAGCACCAATGATTTTATGA
This sequence comes from Laticauda laticaudata, assembly GCA_004320025.1. Taxonomy (NCBI): domain Eukaryota; kingdom Metazoa; phylum Chordata; class Lepidosauria; order Squamata; family Elapidae; genus Laticauda; species Laticauda laticaudata. Next base: position 79,934 of record BHFT01026355.1, read on the forward strand.
GAATAAGTTGTGAGAAGCAAACATTTTATAGTAGTAGAGGACAATGAGGCTTAATATTGCTACTTCTTATGTATGTATCCTACTTCTGAGTAGTGAGACATGGAGCATCAATTAATACACTCGGTTCAGTTTCTCAGAATGGTGCCATTTGTTCCTGTTATTTTTGTTTAATGCATATGATAATACATGACACATTTTATATTATAATATAACACACACAATACACATATGTGCATGCACAAATGCACACAGAGGCTAAGAGGAAAGGATCTTAACATTAATGTTCCTTTTCCTTTTCCAATTGCTAGAAAATTCCATACAGGATTTCTTTAAAAGAGCAAACTTGGTTCTCTGTGTATTTTCTTCAGTTTCATCTCAAAGTGATAAAAACAACAACAGCACCAAATTACCCCAAACAAGAGTCCCTTTCTACAAACCAATGAGTCATCTTTTACTCAAATAATTCTCAGGATTTGCTTGGACAAGACTGAGCCAAATTACTTAAATTGTCTGTTCATGGGGCAGTTAAAATACTGTTATATGCCCCTTTGTGAAATGTTTAGAAGCATAATTTTAGGGTAGCTTTAATGAAGCTACATTCACTGAGACTTTTATATGCTTCTTAAAAAGCATATAAAAGAGAAGGTTTATTGGGGGATTAATCAAACTAAGTCCTCAAAAAGAAATGGATTCAGAACTGGCCAATTAAATGGCAGAATTGCAGAATTAAAAACAATGGAATTCTGACTGAGAGCAGATATATCAACAGCGTGTTAATTGATATCTACAAGATTTGCGTATACATAGAATATTGTAATAAGAAAGCATGGTCTGAGGAAGAAATATGGAACTAGATGATCACAGATTAGATAAAAGCCTTATTTTTTTAAAAAAATGACATAGATCCTGAATAGTTCATTTCCAAGTGACCCCAATGGATTTATCACTACTACTCACCTTAGAGGCCTCATGTCTGTCTGTGGTGCTATAACTTTGTCCACAAATTTGCCAAAACCAATGGTATAGTCATCTGTCAGCTCCCTCAAGAAATTTGCTAGCAGAATAGAAGGAAGGAAGGAAGGAAGGAAGGAAGGAAGGAAGGAAGGAAGGAAGGAAGGAAGGAAGGAAGGAAGGAAGGAANGAAGGAAGGAAGGAAGGAAGGAAGGAAGGAAGGAAGGAAGGAAGGAAGGAAGGAAGGAAGGAAGGAAGGAAATATTTGGAGACTTTAGATTAAATCTTATAATCCCACAACTGAGTTCAGTTACGATAAATATTATGTTGGATGAAGTAAAGTCATTCACTCCTGGAACCAATTAAAATTTATAGCAATCCTGAGAGATGTTTATGACCATGCAGAGCAAAGTAAGCAAGGGAACTTCAATGCAATTTGAGTATACATTCTTGTTTTTTGAATTATTTATTAGTATTATGGTAATAAGAATCAGTTTGGTATAATAATAATGCACCAGGCTAGAAACTGGAGGAATCATCAACTCTAATTCCACTTTAGGCACAAAGCCACCTGGGTAACTTTGGATAGTCACTGTTTTCAGTCCTAAGAAGCAAGCCATTGCAAACTGCTTAAAAATATTGCTAAGAAAACTTAAGGGACTTGAAGATGCTATCATAAGAATAAAAATAAGAAAGTCTTGTTCATTGATATTGCTATACCAGGTAATTCTAGGATTGAGAAAAGGCAATCTTACAAAATACTAGGACTTGTAGATGGAAGTTAATACATATGGAGAAAGAAATTTGTTGCGACTGCACTGTAGTTGTGATATCAGCTCTTGGAATAATACCTAAATGTTTCTCTCAATATTTGGAAATTTTGAATTTATCGGACCTGAACACTTTAATTTTATAAGAATAAAATACACTGCTTGGAACAGCCCATATCCTCAGGTGCTACCTTAATCATTCTTAGGTCCTTGGTTAGAACATGAATTATTAAGTTTTCACCATTCCTTGTGAATTTAATTGTATATTACCCAAATTTGAATCTCTCTGTCATAACTTTATATCCTTTATATCCTAATTATCTTGATATCTTAATGCACTCATTTTAGTTGTAGAAAACAATTATGAAACTGATTTATTTATTTTTTTAAGTTTCCTATTCCTATAAAATGTTGGACTTGATACATTTGTCCTCAACCCACCCAAAGTTAAATCTATGTATAAACAAACTATTCATTCACTTTAATCACTCTACTTCTTCCTCCTATGGTTTTCTTCCCCTCCCCCCACTCTGCTTTGTCTTAATTTTAAGTTCTCTAAATCAGGAGTAAGTTCTCTTGTATGCTATTTGTGCTTTGCTGCTAGTACATAAACAAAAGCAAGAACATGGTCCTCATATATATCAACTTGGTTCTGATGATGCACATGCAGAGGTGCATAGGAATACAAATATCTCTTTGAGCTCAGCTTGACTATGAATAACTATGGATTATCTGGCATCTAGTTATTTGGCAACAATGAAGAAGCATTTCTTACAGCTTTCTTTTTGGATGTTTTATTGATTTCCATGGTAATGGCTATATTATTTCCTGATGATTACCCATCCAAATGCTAACTAGCTTTAACCTTGCATACTGTTTCAAATTAGCTTGGTTGCTGTCGGGCAAAGAATGAGGACCATTTGTAAGAATGCAGCATAAAAGATTTATTCAAGCGTATATCTGGTCAACTAAAGTTCAACGCTGAATTGATGCCAGATAATGGTCAATGGAATGCTGGAAGGACTGAACTTTGAGTGCTTGTAGGAATGCAAGGATTCTAAACTGATGATGCATTTAACTCTGCCACCCACCCCTATCCACTCTTCTACAGTTGCCTAGCAGCTATAGAATGTGAGGACCTCCATGATGAGAAACGACCAAGGAAAATCAAGTGAAGCATTTAAAATGGGAATAGATTTCTTAGTCGCATGTTCCATGCTGAAGCTGGAATAAATCAAGTTTGCAAAGAAAGAAAAAAAAGCCAGCTTTTAACTGCCATGTATATAATCCACCTGCTGGTCTTAGATTTTGTTTCCCTCCCTTTGCCAGCTTCCTTGAAAAAATTCTAATAATTAACTGAATGAAAAATATCTTTCAAAATGGGATCATTTAATCTCTCACCAAGGTTCTGCCCCATTTGTTTCAGGTTGTCTAAGTCATCAGACATGGAATATGAAAAATCCATAAGGATGTAGAGGTCCACAGGAGATTCAAAGGGCTCAAATAACTGCATGGTAATATTTACTTCCTCATCCGGTCTCAGTTTGAGTGATATGTGCTGCGGAGATACTTGTGCTTTTTTCAAAGATGTATTAATTTTGAAATCCTGCCAGGAAAGACATCAGTTATACATAATAGGGGAGCCTGAAAAGACTTAGAGAAGACTCTCATAGCAAATTGGTTGAATGTAATGGTTCCCAAGATAATATTACAGTACTATGGGTATACAGGTAGTCCTTGACTTATAGCCATTTGTTTAGTGCCTGTTTGAAGTTACAATGCCACTGAAAAAAGTGACTTATGACTGATTTTCACCTTCATGTCTGTTGCAGTATCCGTATGGTTACATGAACAAAGTTTGGGTGTTTGGCAACTGGCATGTACTTAAGACAGTTGCACTGTCCCAGCGTCATGTGATCACAATTTATAACCTTCCCAACAGGCTTCTAACAAGTAAAATCAATGAGAGAAACCAGGTTTGCTTAACAATTGTGGTGATTCGCTTAACAACTATGGCATAAAAAGATGGAGCTAAACCCATTTAATAACTGCCTTGCTTAGCAACAGAAATATCAGGCTTAACTGTGCTTATAAGTTGAGGACTATCTGTAAATGGTTGCACTAAATCAGGGGTGTCAAACTGGTGGCCCGCGGGCCAGAGGCGTCATGCAAGGCCACGCCCGCTCTAGCCCCATGAATGGGAAAAACATTGTGAAACATCACGTGATGGCAGCTGACATGGTGAGTTTGATAGCTGTGCATTAAATGAGCAAAACATTCTAATTAGAAATTACTTCATTGAGAATAGCTACTTCGTTAATTTTTTTATTGACAAGTTTTGCACTGGGCTGTTCTAGGAGATTATTCAGGTATATATTAATTTTCTTATGTTTATATCCATCATTCTTTCACTGTACCTCTACTTACCTTAGTAATTAATAACTCTCCAGATTTCACTTTTATGTTGTTCTGACAGCCAGAGTTCCTTAGATTATTTTCCAAATCACAACGGCTGCCTTTGAAGTTCTGGGATGAGAATAATTAGACAGTAAAGTATGCTTAGAAATTAGGCTCAAACACAGTAAAGTATGCTTAGAAATTAGGCTCAAAATTAAATTATCTTTAGGGATTCAGCCTCTGCCTTAATATTACATTAAGGTTAGAATTAGCGACTCATTGAAAAATTCCAACTGAGCATGATGCCTGTACTGAAAGTTCCCAATCTTTTTTGGCTTTGTTGATGTTATGTTGTAGGCATCATCGCAAAGTGGCTGTTACTGTGGTTACTACAGCAGATAACCAGGCAATCTCTCCAACCCCCTAACTGACTGAATTCTCAGCTTTCGAACCCAATTTATTTGATTTTTTTTTTTTGCCTCACTAGGACACAAGTTTCAAAGAAGACATCCCCTTAGAAAAAAAAATATTTTGTTATTAACCATGTAGACTTCCTGAAGGAAACTTCAGTTAGGTCGGGAATACTTTTCAGTATTTAATTCTCTCTCCCCTCAATGTTTCTGAGGAAATCAAATCACCATAAAAGAATATGTGGGTTCTTTTTTGCTAATTTTTGTTCTTTTACTGTTTTTAATGGGTTTTGTTGGTTCTTAAAACTGAGAAACAACTCATGAAATCCATGTAGTCAGATTGAAGGAGGAAGGATTAAATAATAAAATAAACAGATCAATGTCAAAGGACTGAATGAACAGGGATCATGGCTAAATCTCAGTGTTTGAGATCACATCATTCTATCTTCAATAACTGTGAAAATCTTTTACCTCATCTATGCAAAAAGTACAGCTGCTGCTCACTCGGATGCATTCAGTGCAGCTTTTTGCCTTAGAAGCCACACAGTAGTTAACTACAAACAAACAAACAACACAGGTTAGAACATAATTCTCCAGGAATAGGCTAGTTCTAAAATGTGGTCATACCATAATTTTCTTTTGAACTTATAGCATCAATTGTTCCCATTTTTTAAAAAGTGAGCATAATCACATAAAATTGTATGCAACTCATGATGATGATCATCATCATTGTTGAATTTCCAGATGTGAAATTCATAAAATTTCATTGTGCCCACACTGACATTTTATACAATTGGATATGAGGCATTAACCATTTTTGCTTTGTAACATTTGATCTTAAATGCTAATGCTTTGCTTCTTTTTAATTTGGAGAGTACATAAGCCCCATTTAGGAGTGCCATTGATTTTATGATGCCTGTAGTGTAGAAGCATGTTTCCAAATTGCAAGCAGCCTAGATTGAGAAAAATCATAAATAAGACTCCACTTTTTGAACTTACTTTTCTTCCCTTGGCCTAAGATAAAAACCAGGGAGAACAGAAGCAGCTGGAACCACATCCTTCCCAAGAGTTTATCCATTCTTCCTGAAATACAGTAGACTGTAGAGTCAGCAATGGCTCAGCTCAGACTCATTTGATAATTCTTCAGTCCTTTAATGTGGTCTTCTGTAATCTGGAAGATATATTCCAACATATTTGGGAGCCATCAGATTATGGAAGGGTTATAGAGAACAATCACAGGATTCTTATCACTGCTGTTTGGAGGGGATTGGAATACAAAATTCCCTGCTGCAGATACAAGAGAGCTCTGAATAACCTGAGATAGCAATACTATGTAGCTGAATTAACATCAAATTCCTGAGCAACCTTGAACTAGCAACCAGAAATTCTTGCATGGTGTGTGTGTCAGTGGTGGGATTAATTTTTTTTTTTATTCCTGGTTCTATGAGCGTGGCTTGGTGAGTGTGGCAGGGGAAGGATGCTGTAAAATCTCCAGTCAGAGGTGGTATTTGCCAGTTTTCCAAACTACTCTAAATTTCCACTACCGGTTTTCCAGAACTGGTCAGAACCTGCTGAATACTACCTCTGGTGTGTGTGTGTGTGTGTGTGTGTGTGTGTATGTTTGTGTATGCTTGAAAAAATGTAATGATTTGTTTCTATAAGTAGAGGTAGAAAGTTTTAAAGCCCCAAATCAAATTTTTGGAAATTCTACTTAATTTCTGAGATTTTGCCAGGCTTTGATTTTGCACTTTCCAACTATTTTTCACAGGCATGAAAAATAAAATAAATACTTGCTTGTAGAAGAGAAAGAGATAGATGGAAAGGGATATAGATTCCATGTTCAGTATATATCAGCCTGGATGGAGCAATACAGCATCAGTTCCTACTATCTTCTGACATTCAAAGAAGGTAACTGAATCAAAGCATCTATCTAACACGGAATGAACAATGGCCAGATATCTTATATAGAAAGGCACAAGCCTCATACTCATACATGATGAAGCATCCTCAGTGGTCACATTAGTTTGCAAAGGGTTTGCTTATAAAATACTCACTGCTCACATGGTAAACTTTCAGGTAGTTTGTACTGTACATCTCAAGTAGTTTTGTGTACTGATGAGAAAATCCACTTGAAGAATGCATTTTCAGAAATGACTATGTATCTCTGACTTGTGCTAAAAGTATGTTCCATGTTCACAAAGGTGGAGATTTATGATTGGTCCTACCTCCCAGCTCTGGCTTCCTATCTTAATTAGCATCATGGCATTTAAAGTCACGGTGGTGCAGTGGTTCGAGTGCAGTACTGCAGGCTGCTTCTGCTGACTGCTGGCTGACTGCAATTTGGCAGTTCAAATCTCACGCAGGCTCAATGTTGACTCAACCTTCCATCCTTCCGAGGGTGGGTAAAATGAGGGGGAGAGAAATTGTTGGGCGGCAATAGGCTGACTCTGTAAACCAATGAGAGAGGGCTGTAAACTACTGTAAAGCGTTATATAAGTCTAAGTGCTATTGCTGTAAGCTTAAGGAATCCAAATGCAGAACTGCCAGAACTCCACGCATTAGAAGTTGAAAGGGAACATAGGTATTTATCCATGACAAGCACAGCAGCAGCAGAAAGAAAAAAAGAAAAAGAAGCCGATCAGTGAGGCAAGATATGAGCCTAAGTGTTCTGTATGCAAATTGGGTTACTCCAAAACATGCAAATCTGATTGGTCAACTAAAGTAAGCATTGGATTTTGGTTCACTAAGAACCAATCCAATAAAAAGTGAAAAAGGCGACAAATTCGAACAGCTGCCATTGGTTACAAGCCGGCAGGCTAGCCTGTATAAAAGGCTGCCGCAAGTTCGGCCAAACTGTTCCGTTTTACTAACTCCTTTGAATAAAGACTTTTGTTGTTGGAACCCGGTCTACCTCGTGTTTTTCCGAACAAAACACTGGCGACGAATGTGGGATCGTCCTGAACGCGAAAACTGCACGCGGTGATAAGAAGCCCAGACGACAACAAAGATGCCTGGAAACAACGCACCGCCCGCACCCTTCAACCCAACGAAGAGGATTGGGATTCCTATGCAGACCGCTTCCAAATGTATCTGGAAAGCAATGAAATGGAAGGAATTTCAGAGCAACGTAAGAGGGCTGTGTTCCTGACACACTGTGGGCCAACGGTTTTCAAGATGGCAAAGGCCCTAGCGAAGCCCCGAGATGTCAAACAACTAACGTGGCCAGAATTGCAACGAATTCTCAAAGCACACTACGCTCCGATGGTGTCAAATTTAATAAAGCGACATGAATTCTACAGGAGAGACCAGAGAGAGGGAGAGACCGTCGCCGATTCCTTGCTGCACTTCGACAATAGGTGGTGAGTGTGAATTCTCAAACCTCGACGAGCCAATGAGGGATCGAGTGGTGTTGGGTTGAGACTCGACCACACAGAGTAAAATTACTCAACAAACCCAACATCAGTGTAGCCGAAGCTATCGCGGAAGCCAACAGCCGCCGAAGCCGCGAAAAATCGGCTGTCACTATGAAGAAAATGAACACACATAGTGACGAAAATGAACCCAACCAAAGACAAAAACAATCTACCACCACCACGCACACGAAGAGTATGGCGAAACACCTGACTCTAGCGAAGAAGACGACGAGGTCCACCGCCTATACACTAACAGAAAAGAGCGTGAAAGAAGAAATTGGTGGGAATGCGCTGGCTGCGGAGGAAACCATCCCCGAGCCGAATGCAGCTTTCTCGATGCCATCTGCAGGGTCTGCAAGAAACGAGGGCATATCGAAAAAGTCTGCAGAAACAAGAAAAGCTACAGCCCAACGAGACACAGAAATGCCCCAATACAAGCTGAACCAAAACGAACTGAGAGAAAGTGGCAACAAGACAAGCGAGCCAATACACACCAGACTTTCACTATAGGAAGCGCTCAGACAGAAAGCGGGAAGAAAGTTAAAGTCATTGTAGAAATCGAAGGGAAGCCCTGCAAGAGGGAAGTTTGACTCGGGGTCCTTTCTCTCTATGGTATCGTGGGACACAATAAAACAGCTAGTCCCAGATATCAAAACCAAAGAATTACAGAAGCAGCACCTAATTCTCAAGGACTACCAGGGAAACCAAATCCCTGTAGTCGGCATGGGACATTTCCGAGTCACCTACAAACAACACGTCAAAGTGCTACCGTATGACCGTATGGTTACAAGCCGGCAGCTAGCCTGTATATAAAAGGCTGCCGCAAGTTCGGCCAAACCGTTCCGTTTTACTAACTCCTTTGAATAAAGACTTTTGTTGTTGGAACTCGGTCTACCTCATGTTTTTCCGAACAAAACACTAAGAACGTAGGGTGAGGTTCTTGGTCACAGACCAATAGACAAGTACTAATTGGCTGATAATTCTCAATGCTTAGTTTTGGCACTGATTGGCTGGTCATATTCTGTGGCTTGCAAATATCCCAATGCTCTGATTCTGTAGATCTTGAACAGAGTCAAAATAGCCTACATACGGTCTTTTCATTTAAGGAACCATTTCCCAGCTTTGGGACATTCTTGGGGTGTGTGGACTTCAATTTCCAGAATTTTTATCAATTCTACCGGTCTACAATAGAAAGCGTCCTCGCATATTGCGTTACGGTATGGTATGCTGGCTTGACATTGCAGACAGAAAGTCATTACAAAGGGTGATGAGTACAGCACAAAATATCATGGGGGCCATCCCCTGACCTCGCTAAGACGAAATTGCTAGGACTCGATGTCTTAGCAGAGGGAGGAAAATCCTCAGGGATGATTCACACCCTGGTCAGCACTTCTTTATTCTCCTACCATCGGGTAGAAGATACAGAAGCATAACCAGTCGAATGAACAGGCTGAAAAATAACTTCTATCCGTGGACTGTCAAATTTCTGAATGCAACATAACATCACAACTATTTAGTATGATAGACTTGCAGGGCCAGCACAATGAGCAACATGTCTACACTGGTGCAATATAAGATAATGTAATGTTAAGCACATATATGTATATAGGATCATGTGTCTGTTAGTATGATCCACTGGGTTAGGATTTTCTTTCTTTCACTTACGAGTTATTGAGATGTATTCTGTGTTGGGGGAGGCTGCACTAAAGGAGGCTCATCCAGTCTCATTGTACACATGTTATGCATTGACAATAAAGGTCTGAATTAAACTGACATGCTGACTGGGAAATTTGAGGCACTGAAGAGAGCAGTCGGGATGGGAAACACAACTTTAATTGTACTTAGTGATGAAAAGTCCTTTAAGTGCAGTATGTAAATATTCCATAGAAGAAAGACAATCTTTTTAAGTACTACCAGTAATACCTTTTGATAATATTTCAACATTTACTGTCTCTTAATTATTATCATTGCTATTCAATTGCTCCTCTTTAACTGAATCACTGCTTCTTTTATATTTTATGTATTGTTTTTCTTTAAGCTTACACTTTGGCTTCTTTTTTTTATATATATATACATATAAACCTCTCAATGAATTTCAGAAGGACAAACATTTTAGCCTTTTATAGTGAACCCCAGAAAGTGAAGTGGCTTCTTGAAATCTCTGTTGTTCTTTGCATGAATTCCAGATAATAATGATGAATAACTCTGACATTAAACTCACCATAACAATAAAATAATTCCTCGCTGTGCTGACATATTTTAATTACAAAGCAACTACAGTTCCATTCAGTGCCTCAGATAAAACCATGAGTTAATTGGCTATGTTTAAGAGAGAATAAATTGGGCTTTTTGTTTCTGGAACTTTCAAATTATGGTTCTTACACTCAAAACGGGACACTGATGAAAATATTTTGCTTTTATCCCAGAATGTTTTGTGAATACTCCCTATGTTCATGCTCATTTCCCACAGTGAAATCACACCAGCAAACAAAAATGATCAGTCTACTTGTAGGACTTTGGCATAGCCCAGAGTCTCTGCTTCAGAGGAGATCTATAAGCAAGGCTAAAGGTTCTTCTTTTCTGCTGCATGGCTGTTAGCACTTCTGAATGGATGTGTGTGTGTCTGTTGTTTGTACTATCCCAAGGCCGTACAAAGCTTTTGCTGCATTGTTTCAGTAATGATTGCAGCTAGGGAAGGGATGGATAGTTCAGGATTCTACATAAAACACCACTCAAATATAAAACCACCACGTCAGGAAAACAGGTTCAACTGAGTTTGTATACCTAACATGCTTTATTTCTTTTGGTGAAAATATTCAGATTAACAGAATAACAGAGTTGGAAGGGACCTTGGAGGTCTTCTAGTCCAACCCTGTTCAGGCAGGAAAACTTATACCATTTCAGACAAATGCTTGTTCAATCTCTTCTTAAAAACTTCCAGTGTTGGAGCATTCACAACTTCTGGTAGCAAGCTGTTCTACTGGTTAATTGTTCTAATTGTTAGGAAATTTCATCTTAGATAATGTATGAGATAATGTTCATACCTAATGTATGAGATAAAGTTAAAATACAAGTCACTTGTTCTAGAAAGCATTAGTCTTATTGTGTTCCACTGGCCTTAAGTACTTGTTTCAAGTTCTACTTCAGTTTTGTAAGGTAGACTAATAAATTTATTGCAGAAGATGATTTGCAAGAGGTATTGGATTTTCAAACCCGAATTAGAATATGTTGCATATCATACTGTTCCGGAGCAGTTACAAATCTTATTTTAACTTCTGTAATATATTTACAGAGCTTCTATAATATAGTTTAGAAACTTCAGTGAACTTGCTCAAATGAAAAACAAATCTGAAGAAATAATCTTTGGAGAGAAAACAATTCCGAAAACCAAAGAAAAAAGGAAGTTGCCTAGCATTAAACCTTTGAAACTTCTGTTATGTACACATACAATTGATGTGTGGGTGAACTGCAGCAATTGGCCTCTCATACCAGTAGTTCAAAATATGCATCCCTCTGCACACATGACTCACGATTCACTGCCAAAACAAGCACCTTTTTCCTGAGTTTGAGACTTTCTAGGCTAATAAAAATCAGAGAAGAATAAAAACAAGATACGTTTCCAAACAACCCCCTCCTATCAGCTATTTCCCATTGTGCTAACAATTTCCAGCAGCTGTTAAAGAATGCTGGGTGGGGCTGTGGAAAACTCTCGTCTGGGGAGAGCGGGGTGGGTATCTGTAAACTTGCAAGCTCACATCCTCACAAGGTCTTTCTTTCTTTCTTTCTTTCTTTCTTTCTTTCTTTCTTTCTTTCTTTCTTTCTTTCTTTCTTTCTTTCTTCCTCCCTTCCTTCAACTCTTTCTCTCTTCCTCTCTTTTTTCTCTCTTTCTCTCTCTCTCTTTCTTTCTCCATTTTTCTTTCTTTCTTCCCTCATTCCTTTCTCTCTCTCTCTCCCTCTCTGACTTTCTCTCTCTTTCTGCATTTCTCTCTGTCTCTTTCCTTCCTTCCTTCCTCACTCTCTTTGTTTTTTTCTCTCTCTCTCTCTCTTTTTCTTTCTCCCCTTTTCTTTCTTTTTTCTCTTTCTCTTTCTCTCTCTCTTTCTTTTCTTTCTTTCTTTTTTTCTGACTTTCTTTCTCTCTGACTTTCTCTCTCTCTGTGTGTCTTTCTCTTTCTCTCTCTCTCTTTCTTCTTTCTTTCTGCCACTATAAACAAAGTAGAGACAGAAGACTTGTTTATGGAATTGTTACATGGAATGCTAAACTGTTTTAAATTGGGGGATTGTTCTTTACAAATGCTATTGTTTGGACAGAGAATTTCACTACAAGCATGTGCTCTTCAGGAAGCCCCAACAGGTGTGGAGTGCACATCTACGCTCACTCCAAGGTATTAGTTTGGCTTTGGATCTACAGTGCAGCACATTCTAATGATAATATTCCAAAGCTGTGAGCCAGACCTATAATTTATAAACCAAAGCACAGTAGCTGGGTTCATACAACACAGTATATCACAAAGATACTCACTACGTCTCTGTTGCAAACCTGACACTCATCAGATAACAGCAGATAACAATACAAATCTCAACCTCGCACCATTTAATGGTCATTCAGAATTTTGCATCCGAGGTCTAATAGCTCTACCAAATAGGCAAACGAAATGGTAGTTTGAGGTATTATGCAAAGACAGTCAATATTTTAAACATTTATTTTTCAGTTCATATCTTGCCTGTCCTCCATCTGCTCAAAGTGGCATACATAGTATTGATAAAAAAGAATATTTGTAGTTCAAGATTGACATGAGAGGTCCTTGGTGCTCTCGACTTGCTTATTTTCTTGCAGAATATTCATTATCCAAACTAGGTAACATCATCAGTGCTAGTAAGGAGTGCTGTTTGCTATCAGTTTATATTCTCATGGCTTGCCTGTCAGTGTTGGTGGGAATGATCTTAGAGAAACTAGAAACCCAAGTCTACAGAAAAACCTCTCATACTAACCAGGTGCTCCTCTATTAAAGCAACAATCCAATCTTCCACAGGAGAAGTTCTGTAAGAACTTTATTTAGATGAGCTCAAACACACTGCAGCAAACCAGAACAGCAGAAAAAGGAAATAGAGCATCGAAACAACCCATTCCAATAAAATGGATATTCACGCAACTTTGTCAAAAAGTCCCTGACCACTCAACCCAATACAGCACAACCAACACAAATCCTAAAAAGAATTATACTGCCATACATCAAGAATATCTCAGAAACCAACAACAGATTACTATAACCGCAGGGAATCAGAACAGCACACAAGCCCACCAAAGCCCTTCAAAACATCCTAAGCAGACCAAAAGACCCAACAACCCCAGAAGAAAAAAACAGAAATAATCTACAACATACAATGTAAGAATTGCAACAACTGCTATGTGGGACAAACAGGTAAAAGACTAGCAGAATGCATCCACAAACACCAACTAGCAGTCAGAAGACATGATGAAAATTGTTTAATTTCACAACTATAGACAGATTAAACCTTAATTTCAATTGGGAAAATGTGACAATCCTAGACCAAGCCAATTCCAGAACTGCCAGGGAATTTCTAGAAGCCTGGCACTCTGACAAATCAGCCATCAATAGACACATAGGCAATAACAATATCTATAATAGTGGTAGTGAACCTATGGCACGCTTGCCAGAGGTGGCACACAGTGCCCTCTCTGTGGGCATGCATGTCATCATCCCAGCTCAGCTCCACTGAGCACCTCCCACCAGCTAGGTGGTCTTTAGATCTCGGACATGTATGTGTGGGGGCTGGAGCGCATGTACAAGGGGCGCATGCATGGTGGGGTGCATGCACAGGGCATGGGCACATACATAGGGGCCACGTTGATGAGAGAGCACATGGACCTTGCATTTTGGATATGCATACCTGCACACGTTGGGTACATCACCGATCTATAGACCTGCAAAAGAGACTATCAGCCAGCCCAAAAAGAAACAAAAAGACCCAAGCATCTCTCCACCAGCAATCAACACCCAGAGCAGCATAGATTAACTCCAAGGTTAACATCAGACCAACAGTCAAGTAAACAATACCCCAATCAAGAAACTGTCAAAGAAGCCTACAGCATTAAGCCCAATCAAAGAATCTTTAAGACTATCCCCCATCAACACTGGAAGCCACTAGAATATAAACTGATAGCAAGCATCATTCTTTAATAGTGTATATGATGTTACCTAGTTTGGGTAATGAAATATCTGCAAGAAAACAAGCAAGCTCAGAGAGCACCAAAGACCCCTCATAGATAGTATTCCTCCAAGTGTTTCCACAAACAACTCTCTGGTTGTTTTACTGAAAGTGAGCTGGCTCAGAATCATCCAGCTGTTTTGCATGGCTAAAGGGTGAAATTGGTCTCCAGTTTTAGTGCAATATTTTAGCCACTGTACTACATTTAGCTATCTTTCCATGCAAATATTTGGAAAGTGTTTCATCAAGGGAGAGAAAAATGCCTAATAGAGAAAAGCACCAAGTGGAAAGCAAAATGGAAATGTGAACTGGCCTGACATACCCTTACATGGGCTTAGCCGTGCTATGGATTGCATAGAGCAAGCACATTGTCCACAAACACACATATATATATCTGTCCTGTCTCCTTTAGTTTCACATACTGGTAGCTAAGACTCAAATATATTATTAGATTATAAATGATGATTTTCAAAGCAAAGCAGCTGGGACCACACACACTTTAGTCAGATCTATCTGTTGTTGTTTTTTTTTGCTTAGCATGATGCCTGAATAAATATTGAACCTATCTAAGCTGGGATTTGATAATTCCCTGGAGTCAAACACACAGTTCCAGACAATATTTTCCAGAACTCATTTGAACTATGAGACATTTAAGAAGCATGCTGTAAAATTGTGCCACAAAATTAATGTCATGTTTTTGAAACAAAGTCCATAAAGCTGTTGTGCTTGTAGGAAATGACTTGGTGGTGGACTGGTTCTGCATGGTTGGTGAATGCAGGAGCTGCTTTTGGTCACCCTCCTAGCCATGCAGATAAATAAATTGTTGCTGTATGCCTGGGCCCTGGATGAATGAGTAGCTTCCGTACAGTTGGAAGGTGAGCCAGCAATGTGTTTAAAGCGTTGGACAATCCATCTTCAGCTCTAAAAACTCACCAGATGACTTTGGGTGCTATCTCAATCCAACTTCATAAGATAGCTGCTATCAGAAGGAAAATCCCCACTAAGTCACCTTGAAAGGGCAGGATAAATCAAAATACATCAGTAGGTCACAAGACCATTAGCTCTGGCCTGTCACATGCAAGGCTCCTGCAGTCACTTTATGATCATCAGTATCATTGCTGGTGTTATTCAGAGGTGGCATTCAGCAGGTTCTGACCAGTTCTGGAGAACTGGTAGTGGAAATTTTGTATAGTTCGGAGAACCGGCAAATACCACCTTTGACTGGAGATTTTACAGTATCCTTCCCCTGCCAGGCCCACCTAGCCACGCCCACAGAACCAGTTGTAAAAATTTTTGAATCCCACCATGTATTATTGTATTATTAAAGCAAATATTTAAAACATTTCTATCGGCATTCTCTTTGGTAATTATATTTTTGTCCGAACTGTGCTGCATTCATAGAGATTCAAATCATCTGTTCTAGGTAAGCATATACTTTTAATATATAAGGGAACAAACAACTCCTGTACTTTAAAAGAGAATGAGTTCATGCTCTGATAATGTGATGAAGTCTTCCCAATGAGCAGTCATAAACAGGAGTTGTAAGGGTCTGTATGATTACTGATTGTACATGGAGATAAATAAGATTAATGTCTTCATGCAAGAGCACTCATCTAGCAAAGGCTCATGACTAGTTCTAGATAGTGAATTATTCTGACATGTCAATACACTGCCAAAATCTTTGTGGCTGTGGCTAAGTATAAATTTGTGCTCTTGGAATACATGTAATAATTTAACTACCTAGCCAAGTGTGGTTAGGGAGCAATTTCTGTTATATCCCCAGAGAGATGAAAATATGATGATAATCCATGATTTAGTTGTACATCAAAAGAAGAGTGAATCATGTTTCTCCCATGAGATTGGTCAAACTGAAAACCATTAATCTAGTTTGGATTGTTTCCTCTTTTTTTGCAGAGGTAGGGAATGAGTGAAAAAGGAAACTATAATTAGAATTTTTGCAGCTTGGCAAGACTTGTCTGTAACTAAAGCAAAGTCATATTATAACAGACCACTTTCTTTGTCCAATTTATTCAGCTCTTTAAAGGTAGGCCAACTCAGGAAACAGACACCACAAGAAATATCAGAGCTCAACTATTTTGATATAGGCTATAATAACATAATCTTGAAAGTTTTGACAGTATTTCCCCTTCTTTACCTCTTATATCAAAGACAGTCAAACCAGAGGAACTTTTGACTTTTTTTCCCCTCCCATTTTCCTGTTTTCTCAGGCTAAGCTCACATATTCCTACATTTTCTAATTTCTTGCTGGATATTTTCTTCCAGGTCCTTTCCACACTTCTCTGCAAGAGCTCAAAACAAATCAGGATCTCGTTGATGTAAACTGGGCTGAGAGTGTGTGACTGGACCAAAGTCATCCAGTGAGTTTTATGGTTGGGGGTAAATTTAAAATTGTATCCCCCCAAATCTAATCCATACACTACATAGGCTTACTACTTTGTATTCCATTGCTGTCTTCGGGATGATTTTTTTACCCTTTTGCAACAGAATGTTATTGATGGTGACATTATCCATTGCTCAGTTCTCACAATGCCAGTATTTTGTCACTTGGAACTTGCAATTTATTTCTTCTGGTTCCAGTGGGAAGGGAGGGATTCAGCATTTTCAACCAACTTCTATCTATTGTGATTCTCCTACTCTAAGAGGCTTCCTACTGTAATTTGACTTTCTCTTTGCCTGAAATATTACATATAATTATATTAGTGATTATTTGTAAGGCTGATGTATGATGAGAAGAATCTTTTGACTGTTCTTGAAACACTTTCTCTGTTTTTAGTTATTTCTCTGCCAATATGCATCCAGCAGAATCCCTTCTACTGCCTAGATCCTGTCATCACTCCCAAGGATTTATGTGAACAAATAGTTGCCTCAGATGTAATGGCTTCAGAGAGAAACTGTTAAGTAAGCAATCTTCAAAGAGCAGAGGTTCATCTTGCCCCATCTGGCAACAGGGTTCTTTTACTGTTTTAAAGTTTCTGCCCACTTCATTTTTGAAAAGGATACGTCAAGAATTGAATCTGGGAAAGTAGAAAGGAACCAATTATCATTATAGCTACTGGGCAAGGCTCAATGGGGAAATCTTGGAATTCATCTAATGCATAATTTTTACATTAACGGGTTACAAGGGAAGTGTATTTATTTCCCTCAAGATCAGTTGTTGAAAGGTTGCCCACTTATATAATTCCACCCAGAAATTTCCCAAGAGTTCCCATATTTATTTACTATTTCAACTTTTATCTTGCCTTTCTTGTAAGGATTATATAAGTAGGCAGCCTTTGTAGAGTGTGTCCTTCATTTTATCATACAAGCATAGACATTGAGTGGGGGTGGTGGGGTGGTGGGGATGAAGCAAGAGTGGGCCCCGGGGGATGAGCAGGGATGGGTGGGTAAAAATAACCAACAAGTGATGTGACATTGCAACTCACACTCTAAGCGTGTTCACTTCTGCAGGCAAGTGAGCAAAGGGCAGAATTTGCATCAGGATGCTGCAGCAATGCAATATTTTGATGAAATAATTGACTGCTATGGAAGTTTCTGTCCTCCACAAAAAAGCCCTATGAACTAGATAGTGCTTAAGTTATTCAGTCAGCTGTTTAGCCAAATGGAGGTCTTCCTGGTCCCAGTTCAGAACCTTAATCATATCTCTTGGGCTAAATTAAGGTCCAATAAAATGGCTAGCCAGTTTAGAGACGGAGCAAGAATGCTTAAATACATAAATGCCCTGTGCTTCTTAGTCCCCGTCCCTGACCGTGGTGTCATCTTGCTTGCTGACAAAACCTCAGAAATTGTCTATGGAGCAATGTTTGTGCTGGGAGAAGATGGTAACACCTCATTCACATGTTCAGATTGGCTAAGTACAACATTAAGTAGCCTCAGCTATCTGCTGAAATTTATGATTTATTTTATTTTTATCCTGCCTTAATATCTCATAAGTAACTCAAGGTGGCAAACATATATAATACTCTTTCCTCTTCTTTTTTCACACAAACATCACCATGTGAGGTGTGTTGGACTGAAAGAAAATGACTGACCCAAAGTCACCCAGTTGGCTTTTATGACTAGGACATGACTAGAACTTAGTATTTTCTGTCTTCTAGGCCAGTACTTTAACCATGAAGCACTTAATGTGAAAGAAGGACTCACTGGAGAAGAGCCTATTGCTGGGAAAGATGAGGGCAATAGAAGAAGGGGATGACAGAGAATGAGGTGGCTGGATGGAGTCACTGAAGCAGTGAGCATGAGCTTAAATTGACTCCAGAAGATGGTAGAGGACAGGAAGGCCTGGAGGAACATTGTCCATGGGGTCATGATGGATTGGACACAATTTCACAACTAACAACAACAACAACCCTAACCATTATACCAATGCTGACATTGTCATGAAGATGTGTTCCTATAGAATGGTTAATAAGGCACTTTTGGGGGAGGAAAGGGCCCTGATTCCCTTCATTAGCTGCAGCTGGGAACACTGTTTAAAAAGGGAGCTTGCAAACAGCAACTTGTTGGAAGCAAATAATGAGTTATCTTTTATTGTTGAGGCTTATCTGGGTTCCTGGCATCTTCCCAACTGTGTGTGTTTTGTTGGCCCTTAAAGTCCGCAATTCCTTATCCGGCCCTGTCCAGTTAATTGCTGCAGCTGTGGTTTGTGTGGATTTTGATTTACAGTTTATATGTACTTTGTTTTCGGACTGAATTTCTTCCACTTACAAGACAGTTCTTGGAAGAGTTTTTTTCTCCAGCTGAAGGTAACTGGACATTGGGGGCAAAGTTGGAGGTATTAAAGGGACTCTTCTTGCTTATTTGACTGTGTTGCCTTTGTGCCACACCCCGGGTTATCACAGATGGCTAAACCTCTAAGTCTGGTCATGTGTAGCTGAAATCAAAAGACCTCTAATCACTGGCACACCAGAACAAGCATTAAAAGGATGTGATCGGAGTTGGCAGTAGAGGGAGCAAATGCCACAATATTTTTCTGCTGCCTCAAGGTTGGGCGGGCATGACTTTACCTGAGCTGTACAGTATGCCCTTAGTTCCAGATATAACCTGCAGGCCTGCGTAGAGATTTGTGTCTCAGATCACTGCAAAGTCCACACCCTTCAACTTTGCTAATGATGCTGCTGACAAAGCAGCTATGTGAGTAATTTTTCAGGAATATACGTAATTTAGATACAAAACATTAACAACTGCATGGCATGGTGCCAGTTTTTGGTCTGATGCCTATTAGTCCAGAGACAGTCGTAGGGGGATGCATTTGTGTCAGATAGCCAACTCAAAATTGGTAATAGTAAATTGTATATAACCAGTACGGAGAAGTAATCAAATACCATAAATTCATTAGAAGAGGGGAGCTATAATATATAGCCACTTCAGATAGTTCAAAAATGAAGTTAACCATCTAGTTATTAAAGATAAAGGTAGTTAGAAAGTCAAATAATCTGTAAACCTCCAAAAGGAAAGAAGGAAAGGAAGGAATAATTTGAGTCTAGTATCTGCCAACATTTTTGAACTTGTTATTGGAAATTGCTAGCGGTAACATTGCTACATATGCTGACAACCAAAACAGGTATTAATTTTTTGCTTCGCATTACAAAAAAATAATGCTACTCTTGCAAATGCTGCCAGAATCTTAATATTCTTATTTAATATTCCAAAAAGATGGAAAACCTCAAAAAAGTGTGAATCCATTTACTTAATATGAAGATAATACATGCATTTGTAGATATAATCACACTCGATCTGAGCCTTGAATTGTCTTTATTAGTCCTTCATATACTGAATCTCTAGAACAATATCAGGAAACTTTGGCACAAGTTCTGGCTTCATTTGATGCATGTATAAACTTAGTTCATTGTGAAGTAGTCTATCTTCAAACTCAATGTATGGAGTGTATAGTAGTTGGTAATGCTAGATAAAGGTTAGGTGGCATACAGAGACCATATTGTCTGATGCAATAGTGATATTCAGCAGGTTCTGACCAGTTCTAGAGAACTGGTAGCAGAAATTTTGAGTAGTTCAGAGAACCAGCAAATCCCACCTCTGACTGGAGATTTTACAGTATCCTTCCCCTGCCACACCCATCAAGCCATGCCATAGAACTGGTAGTAAAATTTTTTGAATCACACCACTTGTCTGATGCCTCCTCTCCCCTCCCCTCCCCTCCCCTCCTATTCCTATCCTATTCTCTATCATCGATCTATCAAAACTGCTAAGCCTCAATGCAAAAATATAGTACCTAAAATTCTGTATTAATATTACTAAAGATTGCTTCATTAAAGATAGAATAAATGTAAATGAAATTTCTTGTGGGCTTTCTTTTCAGAAGGAGGGATGGCATTGGCATTCCTTAAGCTTTGGTACTCTAACTACTCAGCCTTGGTCTAAAGCCAGCCCCGATATTAGGGAAATCACATCTTCATGGTAGCCTTCCAAATATGTGCAGTTATGCAGCTGGGGCTAATCAGCATAAGTCCTACAACTTTTGTCTCATTCGTGTGATCCTAACCTATTACTGTGACATTTTTCCTCTCAGTACACAGTTAGTGTAATATCTTGCAGTATGTCACCTTGAGGGAAGTGTCTTTAAAACCGTACGTGCCTTCCATACAAGGATTTGGTGCAGCTCTTCGATAAAGCACCCCATACTCTTGTGACTCTATACCCCTGACAGCAGATTTAGCTCCTCAGCTCAGCACAAATCACATACTTTCTATTTGGCAAATTGTGAGGCTGGCGCTCTGCAGTATTTGGTAGTGGGCCATTTCCCCATTAGTAGGAGTTATCTCTGCCAGTCCCTGCCTCTCAGCAGCTTCCTTCCTTTCTTCTTTGTCTGCCATTGCCTCAACAATGTGTTTACACCACATTTCAGTTAAAGCAAAGAGGTAGATTTGCAACTAGTGGCATTTTTTTTCTCCCATAAAAAATAATGTAAAGGCATCAAAGGAAGAAAAGGAAGGATAGGACTAGTTAGAGGCTAAATTTTGCACTTTTCCCTCTGATGTGTTGGCGTGAGTGCTGGTCAGTATGTTTTGACTTCACTTCTGGGACAGGGGAATGATGTGCAAAGGAAAAAAATGTATGTTTATCCTTTATTTCCTCTCTTCAGTGATGCTAGTACTTAGTCACATGTTCAGTGGAGGACCCTAATTTTTAATGGGTATTTAGATCTGGGCTAATGGCCTGAGCTGAAAAAAATCCAAATAACCTTTAGATGGGAGCCAAGAGTTAGAGTTTTAGGGATCATTTTGCTGGTTGGCCTGCATATTTTGCAGATTGACAGAGTAATCCTAATCTATTTGTATGAAAAACAATGCCATCTCTCCACTGCCCCCCAACCTCCCAGGACATGCACTCTTACAGGAGGGCATGCGCTTATCTTTGTTTTAAAAAAACCCGAAGGAACCTAATAAAATGGTTCATGCGATTTTCTTTATACCTGCAATCCTAAAGCTGGTTGCTATAAAAGAAAAGAATAAAATCATTTATGGTCTGTATAACGTTTCCTTTTTCTATTGCAGTGATGTCACTAATCATGGTTCTGTGGCATTTGATACCCATGATGCAGTAGCCCCATGGCAAGATGGACACAAATAAATTTAACAAACAAACAAATAGAGGAATACATTTAATCAAGGTATAAACTTGATGGGTAAATATACTCTGTTCTTTAGCACATTCCACATCACAGCCTCTGAATGTGAAAAAAAATCCAAAGCAACAGCTGAATAATCAGTACCGCAAAGACAAGGGGTCCACCCAAAAGCATACAACATAAAGCCATATAAAATAGTGAAGTAAGTCATCTACAATAAAAACCCTATACTAAATATTTCAGAAATCAATAATTGATGCTAAATAGGAGCAATTGTATAGGTGTGTCTATGTAGTGAAATTTCTGTAGGGAAAGAGGGTGGTGAACATTAGGTATGATCCATGGCCAGCTTTTAGATACATTAAAAATGGACAGAGCAATTTATTTTCTAAGCAATTGTTATAATTTTGACATAGTTGTCATATTGTTTGATTCTAGTCAAGAAACTGCTCTATCCTTTCGAAGTGAAAGCATTTAGCTGTACGTATATGTGTGTATGTGAATAGATGTGATGACAATTTCTGTCTGTAAATATTAGGTCAAAATATGATGGTCTGATATGATCATTCTTACCCAACTACTTGTAAAATAAAAAGAATACACCGGTGTGCCCAATTAAATGGCTATGGATACATTTTTTTCTGTAATTGGAGAAACAGAACCAACATCTGGAAGACACTGTAGTGGACAACATCTTTGCATGCAGAACACCCCAAGTCAAGTGCTGGAAAGTATCTTCCAAACAGCATGGATGATAGTTAGGCAACTTGAGGCCTTATAATATTGTTGAACCACAACTTCCCATATGTGTCACCATTGGCCACTTTACTTAGTCCTGTTAGGGGATGACATTCATCAACACTTGGAGAACTACAAGTTCCCAGAGTTTCCACCATGTGCATACTACAGATTCTTACTGTTGCCACATTTCCAGTTCCCAGAGCATTTTTCAGCAGCAAATTACTAGTGTGGAGGCATTGTCAGAGACTAGAATAATACAAAATACAACTCAGTCTGAAAAAGACTGCCAGCCTATGGTTTAGAATAGATTGATTATCATCTAACCTAGGGTTGGATACCCATGCACCATTTGCAGCCCTCTGACCACATTCTTCTGGCCTAGAGAGATCCTAAATTAATGCTGCCATGATTTGATGATAAATTGACTATTTCTGTTTGCATAATTTTTGGTTTGTTTTGAGCAAAGTTAAAAGACTTACATCAAAAACTTCTAGATGTGTAAAATCTAGAACAGGGTTCTTCAAACTTGACAATTTTAAAACTTGTGGACTTCGAATCCCAGAATTCCCCAGCTAGCGGAACAACCAGAAAAACCAAAACAAAGAAAAGAGGAAGAAAACATGTGAGGAATTATGTGCCTTCTCCAATTTCTCTTCCCTTATTTGTATGCTTGTGAGGGGGATCCTTTGTTAATTTCTCCATCCTGTATGTTTAAGCTTTTGTACTCTGACAGCCGTTCCAACTTGTGTGTTTCTGCAGAATGAACTCTTCAATGTGCTGTGCAAGAATCAGTCAGCACTACAACAAGGGAGTGATACAACAGCTCTTTTTGTTACGCCAAGAGCCCAGAAGCTATGAAAGGACTCAGTGTTGGCACACCTTCTTTTTCTCCCTGTCTGTTCTGCTAGGTTGTTGGACAAGAGTTTTGCACTCCTCCCTCCTGAAAGTTGTGTCCTTAAGGTCAAATTGTTACTGGCTTCATTCTTAAGCACTTAAAAGTGGTATAGAACTTATGGAATATAAGATTTCTCCATAGCCAGTACGGTTAATACCCAGATGATTTATTTCTTGTTTCAGGATTTGATAAAAAGAGAATATCTTCTCCCTCTGGTTATCAATTTCTGGCAATCTGACAGTGAGAACAATCAATGTAACAGAAGTTGCCCTCGGAAGTTGTGGGAGCGCCATCACTTGAGACTTTCAAGAAGAGATTGGACTGCCATTTGTCAAAAATGGTGTAAGGTCTCCCGCTTGGGCAGGGAGGTTGGACTAGATGACCTACAAGGTCCCTTTCAACTCTGATTATCTGTTATCTGTTTATCTCAAAACTTAAAAAAAAAGTCAAGCAAGCTGTGGTATTTAAGTCAGTGATAGGCCTGAGAGATGTTACAAATTAGGAGGGTCACATCACATTTGGGCAGCTGGGATGGTATTTTTTACTTGTTTGGGGAAGATCTTTTTAATTGTGATAAGTTTGTTTTAGGGCTTACCCCTTTTTGCTGTTTGTTTCCTGCCTTCAAATGGTAGAAAATTTCAACAATGTTTTTTTTTGGGTGAAGAATTCAGGACAAAAAAACATTCAAAAGCTGCACCCTAATTTTTACCATCAATATATAGTTTGCAGCTATTCGCTCAATTGTCTCTGTCAAAACAACTACCTTGATCTTTACTTCATAAATTTTCAGAACAATATTACAGAACTGATCGCATCCTTTCATTTAACATTTGCTGCAAATCTTTTGGAGGTTCTCAGTCAACAAGGTGCCACCATCTGCAGACGTAAAGTGTATGCACTTTCGTGTCCCCAGTCGTCATGCCTCTAATAAACTCTGAACCATAACCTTTTATGCCTATCCATAAATAAATTAAACAAACAAGGGGATATCATGCATTTGTCTTATTCCAGTGTTTCCTTATTCTCATGCAAGGGTCACTCCCACCATTCGCCGCTGTTAGGGACAAACAATGAAAGTAAGTTCATGAGAAGATAGGGAGTTGAATTGAAAATAGTTGTTCAGCATTTATCCACCAAATAACTTGCCAAAAACTTAGCTATTTTAAGGCATTGGACCTGATACTTCCTACCTACCAGTATTTTGTTATTTTCTTTAACCTTCTGCTTAAATCCAGGCAACTTCACTGTCCAGTATGTAGAAAGACACAGAACTATAGTGTGTTCCTCTGCAAAAATTCTCTTTGAGAAGAACAAAAAAAAAAAAAA